>CM040121.1:138943295-139199766 GCA_022559845.1 Amorphophallus konjac
AAATAGAAAATGACAATGTGCTTCGACTAGACACTAGATAACTATGGCTTCTCTTGTTCAAATAGATCATCAATCGCTCTCGGACCCGCTACTAGCATAATCCGAATCCGAAACACTAGTATTTCCTGAAATGATGAGAAAATAGGTATGAGCACACTTGCCTAGTAGGTATCTTCGTATCAACATGAAGGTAATATTTAAGTGATTAATGTTTTTGCTCTAGAGTTAAGATAAAAAAATGAGAATGCGGTAAATCATACGGCATAAACCAAAACATCAAAGAATATAGAATCATGATATATCTGAGCAAGTAGACATGATCGAGTATATGAACAAGTAAGATTTAATCATGTAGATGTAAGTTGGCCTTTCACAAACAAGAATGTACGAGCATGTAACTAGAAAATACTTGCACAACCCCATAAAGGCTATGTACTAGATTGTCATTTAACAAGCATGTAATTTCTACAAGGAGCCCAATGGATTTCACTCATTTATAAGAGAAAGTACTCCCAGCGCAATGCAACACCAGTATCATCGTACCCCATGGTTTATAGCACGTTTCTGACCATCGGTCGTGGGGGTAAGTATGGAGCATTTGGACACAATCCGTGCCCGGTCTTGCATCTTCAAGTTATAAATCCAGCTACTTCCATGAGATATAATAATAAAATATGGCCAATAATGTAACAAGTTTAATGATAATTTCATGATACAATATCAAGATAAGAATGCACCAAATAAGAATATGTGAGTCCAAAAATGACTTAAAGCAAGGTCATGCCACGGTAGTAATTCGGCAGTATAACGGCACATTCTTTACTTTCCATAGTTATTAATATCATATTTGACAAGTGTTAAGTTCCAAGCAATCATCAGACCATCTAGGAACTTGCAAAACCCAACCCAAAGGTCAAAACCTCGGGTTAGACAGGATCATGGACCTTGTGGTCGTTTACTGGTCAGATCCAGACCATTTCAGGGAGACATGCGATCGAGTCAGGACCGTTTAGTAACAAAGTTAATGAAATGAATGAACCAGAACCATGCGGTCTAGGCAGGGCCGCTAGGCATCCTTAGCGTTTAGGTGAATGGCCTCTAGGTTCCTCTGGCGGTCGTCCAGAAGGCCGCTAGGGTCCAGAACTCACAAAACACCGGTAAAGTGCTTTCTAGACAATTGGGTTTGAGGGTACAACCAGCTCGACATCCTAATGGGAATCCCAGGGTCGCGGAGTCTTACGGAGGCCTTGAAACATAATACCCTAGTCCGACAGAAGGAATATCCAGCGGAGAAGTTCATAAGTCCAAGAGAGTATGCCTATAAGTGCAAAGTGTATCTAATGGTCGCATACCGGAATGTACTAATGAAAATGACTCATAGATAAGATGAGATCGTGATAAAACAATGATCAAAACCACTCAAGTCCATGAAAAATATATTCATTAATACAAGAGTATAAGTTTTGACATGAAATTAACATAACTTAAAATAATTTCCATGCATATGTGAAACCCGCAATCTACTAGAATAACCCACCAATACAACCAAATTTACAAATGTAGCACTTAAAACAGGAATAAAACCTAATTATCTAGGTTTATCATAAGATAAATAAGGCCACTCTGCATTATGTTTCGGGTTAACATAATTACAAAACTCAGAAAACAAAAGTGGTCGCTTAAGGACCGTTTTATCGGACCTAGCGGTCTATCGTAGGGCCGCAAGGGGACTCTGGCGATCTTACGGAGACCTTTTTTCCTCTATAGCAGACATACATTAAAACCGAAGTTCAGGCTTATTCTATGGCAAAATAATGCATGGAAACAAACTAGAAAGGGATATAAAACACCCTGCAAAGGAATTAACGCCATGGAGATGCAGGGTTGCATAAATTAAGTGAAGATTGTTATCTTTGGAATTAAGGTTAGGGACTATGCATGCTACTTAACCTAACTGCACAGTGATAACAAATCGTCGAATACAACGTGTACAATGCATGAAATCTTATGAAACAAGAGAGCTTTTACTCCTATCATTCAGTTTTAGCCTTTTCATGAGATAACCTACCTCTGATCTGGGCTTTAGATTTTGAATTTCGGGTTGTAAGTCAACCCTAGTTTCTGCTCGTTCAAAATCGAACCAGCAACTTTGTAGCCTTCTAACTTCTGATTCTCTTCACCTATGACCACGAATTTTTAGAGGGTAAGTAGAGGGTACTAAAAGGAACAAATAAATCTAAAGAACCCCTATATAATTACCTCGTTTAGGACTACTAATCTACTGATCTTCCTGGGCCCTTCGCACAAGTTCCTGGGTCACTTGCATTGAACCAGCGTCTTTGCAGGCCTCTAACTCCTTGTGGGCTTGATCTCCTAGAACGAAATTTTGAGGACAGTTAGACTTTAGTATTATGAATAAAATATTCTAAAGAACCTACCTTAAATAATGCTTCCTTACCTTAGTTCCACGCGTGCCAAATGTAAGGGTCGCTCAGGTTGAACTTAAGCTCTATTTATAGGGTTAGCTAGGGTTTTGGAGATTTGAACGAACTTAGAGTCCTAATTAGGGTTTCAGTTCGATCCTCTAGCATTCTAGACTCTTCTAACTAAGAGATAGCATCGATCTTAGGTGATTAAGATGTCAAAGTTCTCATCTTTTCATGCCTTTTTCTATTCACAGAATCTGAAAAGCTTTGCGGTCTCGTAGAGACCGTTTCTTGCCTCAAGCGGTCTCTCGATAGATCGTTTCTATCCTTTAGCGCCGAATTTGATTTATTTCAAACTCTTTTGATATTTATCCCTATTATTAGCCTATTTATCCATTAAAAATCCGAAAATGATGCCTCTAGAATATGGGCTAGGCCTTTTTAGGTCATGTGGGCCTATTTAAATGGGCTTGGTCCATTAATTAGCGTAAGACCTTTTTAATTAAATTAATAATTTCTTAATTCTTTTAATACCCATTTAGCCTTTATTAATCTATTTAATCTTTTAGAAAATTCAAAAAAAATCCAAATACTTCTAGAAAATTCTAACATACTTTATAGGAAAATTTGGGGCATTACATGTGACAATAACAAATTTTTTCTTTTTGAATACACTATCTCTCTCATTATAAAACAAGGTCATTAAAAAACATTAGAATATGTCCAATGTCTGCTATTTTTAAAAATATGCACTTCGTGCTATATAAATTACAAGCTTTGGCTTCACATCGCAAAGTTTCATGGGTTACATTAACTATGTAAATTACACATTTTGTTTCTAGCCATACAAACTGACATAGTGTTTGAATTACACATATTGCACGTGTCACGTCAACCCAGATTTTTGGATCTAGTATCTATGGGTTTCAGAGTGTTTTCATAGGTCCTGGATCATATTTTCTAATTAAAATAGAATTTCTAAATATCAGATCTTCAAATCTACAAATAAGAGAAAATAAAATATGTTTGGACTCCGTGGCATAATGGGTGAGTTACGCATTTTTTGAGGATCAAGGGGTTAATTTTTTATAATTTCTAATTTCTAGTTTTCTAACCTTAAAATTAAAACCTATAAATAAACCTTAAACCCCTCTCGCTTTCTTCGTTGATTCTTCATGAAAGGTAGGGGATAGATCCCTAACCTTCGTGCATTAATTTCCCACCGTTTCATGTAGATCTGAGTGAGTTCGATTGGGTTTCCCTTTTGTTTGGGCGTTTATGCATGTTTTGGGGCGAATGGCATTTTTTGCCGATTAGGGCAGCATTTTATTGATTAATTGCATGGTTCGATGGAATAGATGTCGGAGAATAGTTTCCCCTTATTTTTCCCCTCGTGCGGAGTGAGCGGGGTGTGGATCAGGACCCCACGGCCAAGTGTATTAGCCCCTTCCTTGAGATACCTTCTATAGCCAAATATTCCTTGCTTGAATAAATGCAAAGCTAGGTGTTGTAGACTATGAGGTAGCCCACTTAGGGGAGTCAGAAGAGGTCAAGTGAATGAAGTCCTTTCCATCTCACTCTCGCTCAAAACCAAAAATAGATGTTCTTATTAGGGTTCTCATTATAAAAAAGGAAAGGGAGATGCCTTAGAATAAAAAAATACAAAAAATAGAAATTAAAAAAATTGTTGTTGGTTGACCAGAATCGGTCAATCGATGGTCTCGGTCGGTCACCGAAATCGGTCGTGACTATCAACCGTGTGTCAATCGAACCCATGAGCTAGGGCATTTCTTCCTTTCTCCATATGTATTTTTCAGTCCCTCTCGACCCCATTTACCTCATGTGCCTTCCCACTCTCCAAAACTCCCGTTCTCCAACCCTCAAACTCTTTGAAACCATCTCCTCCTGAAAATCGATGCCGTTCTATGTCTTGCTATGGGATTTCGTGAAGCCTTTGATCTTTCATCAAGAAGTAGCAATCTTGGTGGTTTTGCAGTTTAGGGTTGGCCTCAAGCTTTGGAAGACATCTCTACCCCATTTTCTAGGCAAGAGGTGAGTCCGAATGGTGTCTTCTGAGTCAAGAATCTGAAATGGCTCCAAAAAGGGGTGTCATGTCCCGAATTCCTCACAAGTCCACAAGAAGAGTTGCAGATCAAAGGGCTGTTGCTCGAGTTCCAGCACTGCCTCCCATAAAACTTTTGAAACCAAGGATTGTAGATTTTCAAGATTTGGATAGCATGTTTCCTATGTTGATGATGTTTTTTTTCAATTCAAGATGGATGGGTTGAGTTCATGTCCACGCACAAGAGAGTTTATCCATCATTGGTTCAAAAATTTTATGGCAACCTGTTTAGGATAGAAAAAAGGGTTTATACTACAGTTAAGGGAGTGGAAATCCCTATGAAATAAGTCACCTTTAAAAGAGCCCTAAATCTTCCTGATGTTGGGCAAATTATGCCATTCACCCTAGTGAATCCTACAGAAGTTTACACCATCATGACCCAGCAAGATTATGTTGAAGGTATTAGTGGTGTTCTAAAGCTTAATGCCCACAGATTTCCACTCCTTCAAAGAGTGATTCATCATATTTTCACCACTATCATCTATCCCTAGGCGGGCAGTAGAGATGAGGTCACCGACGTTCATAAATTTCTGTTCTACTATCTATTTAATGGGTTAAAGATAAATTTGGTTTATTTGATGGTTGATCTGATTCTAAAGTGTTTTCTTCAATGAAGAAGGTCCTTCCCTTATGCAGCTCAGTTGACAGCTATCTTTGAATATGCTTGTATTCTATCTAGGCAATGAAGTTTTTAAGACTATCAAACCAATGGATACGTATAACAGAACCCAATTGGAAACCTTTATACATTACAAACAAATTAGAGATGAAGATGTGCATAGAGATCCAAGGTACTTTGGCAGTGATGAGGATAGTGATGATGACTCAGAATCAGAACTAGAAATTCCTCCAAAAAATCAGCCACAAGAAGAGCCCATGGGGGAGGAGAGGCCTACATAATTTCATGTTGGGGAATCTTCTTCACGGCAAGTTGCTCAATGGGACTCTACATTTTTGGATGAGCGGCTATTGAAGGTTGAGGCTCGGTTAGACTCACTTGGAGGGCAAGTCTCTCAAATATACCCTCTCCTCTCTCCCTTCGCGAGTCTCTCTCACTCGCGTCTCTCTTTTCTCCCCCCTCGTCTGCACCTCTACTCTCTCACTGCCGCAGCACCTTCCTTCTTCCTCTACTCTCTGCCGTCTCCTTTTCTCTCTCTATCTTCACCTGCCATCTTCTCCTCATCTATTGCCGCTGTCGTCCCTCTCCTCCGTGCATCCGTCTCCTCCTCTATCATTGTCTTCTCCCTACATTCCTCTCTCTTCTCCCTCCAACCCTCCCCATCCTCTACGTTTCCGGTTCCCCTGCTAGCCACCACTACGGTGCGGTTCTTCTCTCTCCCTTCTCCTCTCTTTCTCCCCTCCGCGACGACTCTCCTCCTCCTGCTTGCCTCCTCTTTCTCCTTCCCACCACGTTGGCCTCTCACTCTCCCTTCGTGGTGCCTCTGTCTCCCTCCTAGCGTCTCTCTTCTCTCCACACCGTCTCCCTCTCTTCCATTCTACACATCTCTCTCTCGTCTTCTCTTCTCTCTTTCGCTCTTCCTCTCTCTATTCCTACTCCCACACACACGCACACACAATTCCTTTTTTATTATTTTTTGTTATCTCTCTCTTCTTCTCTTTCTATTCTTCCTCTCTCTATTTCTTTCTCTCTCTAGAACCCCTTCTCGCGACGGCATCTAAACCAAGTTGGGCAGCACTCAAAGGCTCAAGGCCATGGGCAGTGGCGTCTTCAACCTTTTCCGACTACATCCTCTTCCCTATCTCTCTAGTTTTAATTTCATTTAGATTTTACTAGGAAGTTGTAACTTTTATTTCATGGTATATTGTAAACATTTTACTTTGAGCAATAAAATTAGTTGTTTGATTTTTTCTCTTCATCTCTTATTCTCTCTCTCCTCTCTCTCTTTCTCTCTCTTAACCCACCTAATTTCTTTAGATGTATTTATTTTCACCCAATTTTAAATTCCATAGTTAAAATAGTTATTCCATGATTTTTCCTTTAAAAACATACAAAATTTTCAACCTTAAAATTCTAACATCTCTGTGAGATCGACCCGTATTTGCCACTACGCTCATATTTTAATTTTCTTGTGTGGGCTCAAAGTTTTTTAAATTGAGTGCGCGGTGTTTTTAACAACGAACATCGACTCACATCAATTTTTGGTGCCATTGCTAGGGAGGTTTTCAGATTTTAGGTTGATCATTTTGTGTTTTATTTTTGTATATATTAATACTAATATTTGTTTCTTTTTTTTATTTTACAGAAAAAATGAAACAATTAGACCTAAAATTATAGAAAAAATATCTATCAAGAAAAGCATTGCTGAAAATAGTAAATGTCAGCAAAGAGGTGAAATTTTAAAAATCCAGAGAAAAGAAGCGTCGCAGAAAGTAGAAATCTGTAAGTAAAAGTCTTGTATAAAAAAATAAAAAGAAATCTATAAATCTAAAAAATCTAAAAAATGTGAGGTACGCTTTCTTTCTTTTTAGTTTCCTTTTCCAATTTTTACAGAAAAAATGAGGGATTACTATCTAGGTTAGTCTTTATCTTTCCCTCTTTTGATTGTCTTTCCATCTTTAGTTAGCTTTCTACATGTAGTTCACTTTCCTATTGTCGTCTTTTGCTTATTTTGCACCAAAACAACAAAAAAAAAGAAAAAAACTTTTAAGGCAAGTTAGGATACGCCCCTCTTGGTGTTGGAAGGACCCTTCGTTTTGAGAACTCCTCTCAACGGACTGAAATCTCCTCCACTACGACCTCCGTAAATCCCCGACATCATAGGATTCCATGTTCGATCACTGGGCTGGTTGTACCGTTGAAGATATCTGGAGGTAGTTTGTCCCTAGAAGTAAAAAAATATAAAATTTTAAAAATAGGGTGAGATAATTCCTATCTTTGAGTTGGTTATGCAAATTTGACCTTTTGGCACATGTTCTTGATCCACTCTTTTCGCCATTAATCCAAACTCTATCATGGTACCCTATCATCAAGAGAATAATCATATGTGGGCCAAGCCGGCCCATTATGCTGCTAATTGTCCAACTCAATTTTCACCTCTCACCCAACTTGGCCCGACCCACTATGACAACCCATATTCTTGGTTGGCCTACAATTAGAGGCCGTCACTTATGGTGACCCTAGCTCAATCCTTTACTCAAGAGCATTTCCAATCCACTCAATTCTTCCATGGCCCCTATGATTCGTCTCGCACCCAAGGAGAAGCCCAAAGTACTCAAAGACTCTCCACACCTTCCTATGATTCTTGTCTAAAAACCTTTAATTCTGGTTAGAGTGAATAATATAAATTTTCTTGGGATTCTTATCAAGGCCTAACCTAAAGTCCTCTAGATCAAATCTTTTAAAATTGGGCTCCATATCTAAATAACTTTCCTGATCACGCCCACTATGGAGGACAACCCACATCCTCTCCATTACCTCACTATTAAGCTGATTATCCTTCAACTTCTTATCCTTCGAAGTCTGCTTCATAGCCTGCATATCTATCTCCCCCGCACTCAGCTCAAAATAAGGAGGAGAGCTTTAATCAATTCCATCAGTTTATCATGGCTCAAAATCAATCCATCCAGACCCAACTAGATCGACTTGCTGAGAACATTAAGAGCATGGAAGTGGATCAACTACCTAGCTACTCCAATGCAAGTCCTGATTACCAACTTCCGAAATTTGATCATAATGAAAGCTTATATGATCAACCAATCATTCCCCAAGAACACAATACTCAGATCACTCTTGATTTGGATAATGTGGGAGTTATGAAGGAGTCTTATCAGGAAGTTTTAGGGAAAATTAGTAGTGGTCATCATATCGATCAGAAATAGGAACCCAAGGAACTCGAGCCTAATTGCACTTATGAGGAGAGTTCTAAAGAATTTGTTGATCTTAAGTTGGGGGGGGGGGGGAAGAAGAGGAAGGAGATGTGTTAGTTAATAATCAAATTTTATTAATTTTCTTTCATAAATTTGAGGAGACCTTGTTCCAAGAGAAAGACGAAGAAGATGTACGAGTGAAGAATGATTTGAGTGAAGTTATAAATTATTTCTCTTGGGTAAAGGAGGAGTCGGGTACTCTGCATGACCTTCATCTTGATTAGGCATCTGTTGATCAAGGGGAGGGTATTAATCTTTTATCTCTTCATGACCTCGGTGAAGTTAACTTCATTTTGGAAACCCTGCAATTAGATGATTGGTCAGATCCACCTAAACCTAATGAGCATCATTGTGTTGAGGAACATATCTCCTTCATTCCCGATATTTCTCATATCCTTGACGCTAATCATTTTGTGGAAGCCCCTTACCCTCTAATCCATTCTCACCTTTATGATATACAAGTAAATTTTAAAATTGAGGTTGTATAAGAAATTTTAAAAGATAAAAAGGTCCGCATTCATGTTTCAACACTTATAAAGACCTTACGTTTGAAAGAGAATATTTTATAATTGATGATATGAAAATTCCTCTCTCATTCTTTGACCGGGGAGGTCCATTTGGCCTGTTAGACTTACCATGGTATGCAACGTCGGCCAAAACAAGAATAACAAATGATGATTTTTACATGACCCTTACGGAAGAAAAGTTATTGGCATATGCATTGAATGACAAAATCAATCATGTTAACAACCAACATACTCCTGGCCCACATACGTTCTTGCATAATCTTGTCTTTCTATGGCACAAAAGTTGAAACTTAAAAGAAGATAAGATAATGTTGTGGCTTATTCTTAATGTAACACGTTGGTTATGAAGCTTGCATGCGTTTGGCTGAAGACGTTAAACTGAACACTTGTTGAGAGCTAATCCAATATTTTCAATTAATGATTTATTTTCTAGTTGTGTTTTCAGGTATCAAGGTGTAGCCGTGGTGAAGGCATCGTAGCCAAAGCACAGCCACGCCTAGGGAAGCCACACCTACATGCCTCAGGTTGTACCTTTCCTTTCGAGTAAAACTCATTTCTACATTGTTCCATTGCTTTATATTTCTCATTCCATTGAGGACAATGCCATTCAAATTAGGGGGAGGGAATTCTTGTTGCATTTTATACAACCTGTTGTTTCTATGCTATTTCTATGCTCTTATCCATGTTGTTATCATTTTGTCAAAAAAAAACAAAAAAAAACAACCCAACTGAGTTTTCATTATTCATGCTTTCATCAAAAGTGAATCTGGAATAGAAGAGACCAAGGAGAAGGACAATGGAAGAGTATTATATCTAGTTATGAAAAATTGACTTAGAATCTCTTAAAGTCCATTGGCATTTTGAAAAGAAAAAAAATCACTTGCACACTAATGAAGAAAGCATGACAAGCCTTTTGTTATTTAGTGTGCGATCTGATACTCTGCATTTCCTAGTGAAGAGATATTTTTTGAAAAAAATTACATGCCTACAAATAAGTGCAAAGCACAAAAAAAATAAATAAATCATGGAAAATACCCCTGATCTTAGTAACCGATCATGCTTCTCCTAAGGCAAGAGTTGAGGTTCGTCTCAAACGGTGAAGAGATGTGCAACATCATGTATTTGAAAAAAAAAAAGAGGAGAGAAAAAGGAAGGAAAAAAAGAAAGAAAAATAAGGCAGAGTGAAAGCTACCGTACTCAATGTTCTGATCTGCGATGTGCAGAGTTGAAAGACACCCATCTTGAATAGCAACATGAAGGGTGCAATTGTTTTTTTTCTGTGGATTTAAATTTCACAAGCACAAGTGCTATGGAACTTTAGATATGTTCTAAGTTATGTACCCTAATTTCCAAATCTAAGTTTAGTACGCTTTAACATTTCCAAAATACTAATCCGAGGTTAATGTTATGAAGGAGGATGTGGAAGTGAGGTATGAAATGTTTGAACCCTTGTTGGTTCTAAATTTTTAATTGTTTGCATTGCTAAGGGACTAGCAATGAGTAAGTTGGGGGTATGATAAGTGTTTAATTTTATGCATTTATTTATATCACATTCATTATTTTTTGGGCTTTAATGTAATTGATTATATAATACTTGTATTTAATTTTGATCTCACATCAAATTTGAACTTTCCTGAATTTAATTAATTTTTGGGACATGATGTAAGATGTGAAATGCATAAGTTGCATAATTATAATTTATCTACAAGAATAATTTGATTTTAATTATTTGGGTGGAGGGTCGATAGAAGGAAAGGCCAGTTTAAAGGCGGCGTTCGCACAGTGGGGAGGTTATGCTGTTTGGGCGTGTTGCTCCTGCGGACGCATGGGTTTGCATGGCTGTGGGCTTTCATATTTGAAGTAGAAATGAAGGTTTCCTAGGGAAGGCATGTCAGACCGAGGCGGAATTGATCATAAAAGGAGGAAGTCACTCGCAGTTGGGCTTCCTTGCATGGAACGTCTCCGAGTGCGGGCTCGCAGGAAAGGTTATGTGTTTGAAGACAATGGGTTCGCTGCATGCATGGAAGGTAGATGGCAACTGGACCCCTGTTCGCATTGTACACAGAAGGGGGCCTGCATGAACAAGACGCGCATGTGGCATAGCTGGCAGAAAATGCAGTCACGTCCAGGAAGGGGAGGTTTCCTCATTTTGGCCTATCGGTCACGATTGGAGGAATGCAGTGCCATGGGTTTCCCCATTTTCTCCTCTCTTCATCTTCCTATTATAGTAGTTTTCTCTCCCTCTCTCTGTTCGTCGTGGCCCCCCCTCTCAGTTTTCATTGTTCCGAATAGGGCTTCCACCCCCTCCTCTCTCCCTCTGTGAGTCTCTCCTGCTCGCGTCTCTCTTTTCTTACCTCTCATCCGCACCTCTGCTCTCCCTCTACGTAGCACCTCCCTTCTTCCTCTACTCTCCCTCGTCTCCTTTTCTTTCTCTGTCTTCACCTACCGTCTTTTCCTCATCCACTATCGTTGTCATCCCTCTCCTCCGCGCGTCCATCTCCTCCTCTATCTTCCTCTTCTTCCTGCTTTCCTCTCTCTTCTCCCTCCAACCCTCCTCATCCTCTGTGTTTTTAGTTCCCTTGCTAGCCACCGCCGTGACGTGATTCTTCTCTCTTCCTTATCCTCTCTTTCTCCCCTCTGTGATGACTCTCCTCCTCCTACTCACCTCCTCTTTCTCTTTCCCATCGCGTTGGCCTCTCTCTCTTTCCCTTCGCGGTGCCTCTATCTCCCTCTGAGCGTCTCTCTTCTCTCCACACCGTCTCCCTCTCTCCCATTCTGCACATCTCTTTCTCATCTTCTCTTCTCTCTTTTGCTCTTCCTCTTTGTCTCTTCCTACTCCCCCACACACGCACACACAATTCCTTTTTTATTATTTTTTTGTTATCTCTCTCTTCTTCATTTTCTATTATTACTCTCTCTTTTTCTTTCTCTCTCTAGAATGCCTTCTCGTGGCGACATCTACACCAAGTTGGGCGACACTCAAAGGCTCAAGGGCGTGGGCAGCAGCATCTTCAACCTTTTCTAGCTACATCCTCTTCCCTACCTCTCTAGTTTTAATTTCATTTAGATTTTAGTGGGGAGTTGTAATTTTTATTTCTTGGTATATTGTAAACATTTTACTTTGAGCAATAAAATTAGTTGTGTGACTATTCCTCTTCATCTCTTATTCTCTCTCTTCTTTTTTTTTCCCGAAGGCGTAGGTGGTGGTAGGTAGCCACCACCAGCTTTATGTCATAAGATGGAGAAAAACAAATTACATGCGGATGCTAGGAATACCTAGCTTATCTAAGTTGATGGCACCTCGGACATCCCAAGGTAAAGTATGCCAATTAAAGTAGAAAGAATTACAATGATAAAAACAAACATAGTTGGCAAGGTGATCCGCTGCATGATTTGCTTCTCTAAAGACATGTGTGATTCTTCCTGCACCACAAATGGATTTGATTTCATGAACCATGGTAATAATTTTACAAGGACAGGAGGTGGTATCCGCGAGCACATCAACCTGTGTTTTTGAGTCACATTCAATGAAGTCGGGAAGACATTGAAGAACCTGTGCGTATCTGAGGCCATCTAGTAGAGCTCTGGCTTCTGCCATCAAACTATTGCAGTTGCCATAGAAGTGAGAGAAGGCAAAGACAATCTTGCCTAGATGGTTTTTGAAAATACCACCACCGCCTGAAATGTTATTGGACTTGTATGCTCTATCGGTATTCAGTTTCAAAAGGTGTAGAGGAGGATGACACCACCGGATAATGCGACAAGGTCGCTGCAGGGAAGGGGCAATGCAGATGCCAAAAGAGGCGAGGAAGTCCCTTTTGCGGTTGTCAACCTCCTACAATTGAGTTTGCAAAAGTACAAGCTTAACATGGTCAATGATTTTTGCCATAATGCTCTGCCTAGTGCTTCGAGATTCGTCATATTTGAATAGATTGTGTGCCCTCCAAAGCTCCCACAGCATCGTGCATATAGCAGTCTAGGTAAAAATTCCATGCAGAGAAGAGGTTTTGCAACGCATCAGAATGTGGGAAAGGCACTGGCTACAACTCAGGTGGCCTCCCGGTTGCGCGATACCAAAGCGCCCTAAGAACTCCCGTATGAAAACAACCCAATCTCCATGAAGAAAGAGATGATCCGCGCATTCCTGCCTCGGGTTAACACAACAAACACACTTTGAACACAAAGGAATGCCCAAGCGCGCAACCCTGTCATCAGTTGGTAGACAAGAGTGTAGAACTCTCCAAGCATGAACTGTAATACCCTGGATTCTTATTGGGTCTTTCGGGTCCCTTTTGGAGAGTTTCGGATCACTTTTGTGGGTCCTGAGTTGAGTTTTACGATCTGTGGGTTTTTCTCTCGTACAAGCTGTGGAACCCTGTGGTGAGTTTATTTCTCAGTTCATCGACTCGTGGACGTAGCAGTTGCGTTGTACTCTTCCCGAGGATCGTTTCGACTATTTTTGTGTATTTTTCTGAATTAGTCCATTTTCAAGCCAAAAATCAGAATTTTCAGAAATTAGGAAAATTCCTAATTTCTTTTCCTTTTTCCTTTTTCTTATTTTTCCTCTTTCCTTTCCCTCATTCGGCCGCGACCGTCTCTCTCCCCTGTTTTCTCTCTTCTCTCGCCCTTCCGGCTCCGGCTGCAGACGGAGGAGGCTCGGGCAGGCAGAGGTGATGCTGTGGGTGTGATCGGGTGCGCGATGGGGCGATGATCGGACCGTTTTTGGTGCAATCCCGAACGGTGGATTCAAAGCCGACGGTTGAGCTCGCGATGTGGTTTTCGACGTGGTTTAGTCGCTTCGGCGCACGGTTTCTTCGGTGGAGGTAGGGAGACGGATCACCTACTTCTCCTCTACGTTTTCCCTGCAATTTTGCGTTGTTCGGTGCAAGTTTGAGCGGGTTTCTTTCAAGTTCGGGAAAATCATGCTTTTGGGGTGTTCGTAGTGTTCGCCGGAAAACGGCGACGGTTCTTAGACCAATTGGTATCAATCGAACGCCTGGAATGCCAGCATTCTAGATTCGCTGATTTCGTGTCGATCGGTTGTCATTTGGGGCCGGTACGAGCCCGGGAACCCCGGTGACTCATTTAGGGTCAGTTTGATAGAATTGCCCGTTTCAAGCCGTTTATGCGTCTTTTTGACCCCTTCTAGGGTGTGGAAGGTCGGTATTGTGATTGTGGATGTTTTCGCCTTCGATCGGAATCAAACGGGACGTGGAATCGGGCTCGAACGTCGAGGTTCTGTCGGATTTCCTCCGTGACCGGTCGACCGGACTAGGTGGGTCGGTCGACCGGCAGAAACCCATTTGACTGTGTCAGGTTCAGCCGATGGTCTGGTCGACCGGACCACCTGGGCCGGTTGACCGACCCTGTCAGGTCAACCGACCCCAGGGCTCAGGTCGACCGGAAGGCTGTATTTTTGCCGTTTGAGTCCTGGTTGGTCCGATTCAGACCCAATGACCGACCTATGGCCTCGTGAGTGTCCCGGACACCCTGTGGGTTCCGTGTCCATGTTTCTGGGGTGTCTGGAAGTGTCGTTTCCCGTCGTTTTGATTTCCATATGTCTTGGCTTAACCTTGTCGTTTGCCGTTCCCGTGGATATCTTTTGATATCCTATGAGGCTATGACCACGTTATGAGGTAGCCATGAGTTTTCTTGCTTGAAGTAGGATTCTCTTTCCTATTGTAGAGTCGTCATTGTCTGGTTCCAATCAACCCGGGGTGACCCAGTGGTTCACAGGTAACCTTGTGTGTCTCGAAGGTTCCGTCCAGTTCGAGACATAGTTCTGGATGCCTCGAGGTATCATCTTACCTCGGTTTGCATGTCCAGGTGTGCTGAGGGTCTTGTTGATCCCTCAGGTCTCCGTGTGTCATTTTACGCTATCGTGTCGTTTCCTCTGGCTTAGGATTAGACCGATTGGCCGCGTGTCTCTGCCGTTGTGCAACGATCTTGACTCCAAGTCGTGAGACTCAAGGATCGTTGTATTAGTAGGTCTAGTTACCCTGTCCTGAGTCTGTTGGCAATTTGTTGTGCTGCCTTGCTGCTTTGTAGTACGTATGACAGTGCTTCCTTGCCTGTCTATACTCCAGCACTTCTATTTCAGAGTTTGTGTCTAGTGAGCCTCCACTAGTCGTAGCCTGGCAACACGTTACGACATGTCGACCCACCCGGGATTGGTGGTGTGGCAGTTCCTGATAAACGATTTTTAAGCTAGTTTCCGTGGGCTCCCCTGCTTAACAGTAGCGTCCACTGGGGGGAAAACTAGCTAGAGGCCTGGCTCAATGCAGTGAGCTTGTGTGTGCACACGTGGTCAGGGGCATTGGACTGACGCCGACAGGCGTTACCCTATCTAGTCACTCGTTACTGTAGTTCCTGTTCTGGTTCTGAGTGTGTCTTAGTCACTGTCGTGCTTCAGGCGGCAGCGTAAGCGAGACACTTGTAGGCACAGCATAAGACGTCAATGGATGCAGCTGGCTGTTGTTCTAGTGAGGAGGTGCTTCCGTCACGTGACACGTGACTCTCGTGTTTCTCGCACGTCGTGACCTTTCCGGGTTAGCCCTCTCGTGGTCTTGACCGAGGTCAGTGTTGTGTCGTGTGCATGACGTTATAGTCGTGTGTGTGCGGGGTCGTGTCTAGAAGAGCGTGCACAACAATCGAGTCATGTATGCTTTAGGGCATCTGTGTCTGTCTAGGCTTTTTGCCTGTCTTTGTGAGCTCGACGGATCGGTAACTCCTAACTTTGTCAGATCAGGGTTCGCCTTCTTGTTGCTGCCCAGAGTAGTTTAGGGAGCTAAGGCTAGTTCGGTAGCCGCGCTTGTTCGGTATGGCTTTTCCCTTTTCTTTTAGCTGTTCCTACTCCTTCCGTTCTGGTTTTCTTTTATAGCTTTGTAGTTTAGTTTTCCTACTTTACTACTCCTGCTATTTACCTGCTATTTTTGCATGTTACTGCGTTATTTTTCAGTGGGGATCCGTGTGACCCCTACTGGGCTAGTGACACGAGGCTCACCCCTACTTTTCAGGTGGGTGGCGTCCTTCTGCTTCCACAGTTCCTGGTGTGGCGTGTCCGTAGCGGCCAACGGTACCTGCGTCGGGCTTCCCCTGACCTCAGTGTACGTCCTTCTTTTCTGTTGACTGTACTGCTTGTCTTTCCTTTGGACTGGACTCTGGTATAATTGTTAAATTTAAACTGTTAATTAAAAAGTAGTTTTATTTCTGTTACTTTAGTAAACCTGATTAATGAAATTTAATTGCTTACTGTTATATCTCTGTGGCTTCAATGTACTATACGATAATCCTTTTTCCCTTCAGAGCTTTACAGCTCTTGGGAGGCTTCACGGGTTCCAAGAGGTATCGGGTCTGCTCCGTAGTCCTATCGGGTATATCCGGTATTCGGGATCTGGGTCGTCCCAGGTGGTATCAGAGCATTGTTGTGTGAAAGTACATGGGAATCCAAGATATATAGTTTCCAGAGTCCTGAAAGTCCAGTATAGTCTTTTGCTGGCTTAGGCTTCGCGATTCTTTGTCACGTTGTTTTCCGTGTGTTGTCTTGTGCGTGCTATGTTGGCACTATGCGAGATGGTTTTGCTCTCGTCAGGATGCGACGGGATGCACTTTTTCATTATCGTGGGTCTGTTCTTGGTGAGCTGCTCGATGCATGACTAGTCCATGGTGGTCATGTGTTTAGCTGTTGTTATGCCTTGATGTGACCCAGCTTGCAGTGGTGTTACGTGGTTCTATGTTCCGTACGGAGCCGGGATCCTGTAAGTGTTGTTGTTGTCGTTTTGTCGTTGTTTCCCTGTGATTCTGTCTTAGCATCGTGTGGACCGTGATCTTGTCGGTTAGTTGTATTCTACTCTTCTTTCCTGGTAGAGTTAGCATGCGACTCGATCAGATGCAATATCTAAGTGAGGACTGACTTGATTGTGCTGGTGGTCTAGCGCTGTCATTGGCATCCTGTGTGCCAGGTGTTCCCTGTTGCCTTTGGCACTGGAGCCGATGATGTTGTCGAGCTGTCAGCTGAGAGGACTATGTTTCCTTGTTAAGCAGATGCTTGTCGTGTCTGTCGTTTTGTTTTCCCGATATATGTTGTCGTGGCATGAGTCGTTTCTCCTTCCTTGTGAGATTAAAGCGACGCTGCCATGTTTCAGAGGTGTCGGACTTGTGTTCACTTGGGTGCCATACTCGATCCAGATTGTGTGCTTGTGACGATGGTCTGACGGCGTTCCTCTGAATTGTATTTTTTGAGATTCGCGCTGTTTCAAGTTATGCCTTGGGATTGTTCTTCCCTACTTCTTCTTGTTCATTCCTTAAATTTCGAGGATGAAATTTCTTAAAGGAGGGCAGGATGTAATACCCTGGATTCTTATTGGGTCTTTCAGGTCCCTTTTGGAGAGTTTCGGATCGCTTTTGTGGGTCCTGAGTTAAGTTTTACGATCCGTGTGGATTTTTCTCTCGTACAAGCTACGGAACCCTGCGGTGAGTTTATTTCTGAGTTCATCGACTCGTGGACGCCGCAAAGATGCGTTGTACTCTTCCCGAGAATCATTTCGACTATTTTTACGTATTTTCTAAATTAGTCCATTTTCAAGCCAAAAATCAAAATTTTTGGAAATTAGAAAAATTCCTAATTTCTTTTCCTTTTTCCTTTTTCTTTCTTCTTCCTCTCTCCTCCCATTCATTCACCGCCACGACCCTCTCTCTCCCCCGTTTTCTCTCTTCTCTCGCCCTTCCGGCTCCGGCTGTAGACAGAGGAGGCTCGGGCAGGCTGAGGTGATTATGTGGGAGCGGTCAGGTGGGCGATGCGGCGAGGATCAGACCGTTTCTGGCACGATCTCAAATAGTGGATTCAAAGCCGACGGTCGAGCTCGCGATATGGTTTTCGGCGCGCTTTAGTCACTACGGTGCACGAAATCTTCGGTGGAGGTAGGGTGATGGAAGCTCTACTTCTCTGCTACGTTCCCTCCAAGTTTCACGCCGAACGGTAAGCATACGAGTGGGTTTCTTTCAAGTTCGGGAAAATCATGCTTTTGGGGTGTTCGCAGGGTTCGTCGAAAAATGGCGACGGTTTTTAGATCAGTTAGTATCAATCGAACGCCTGGGATGCCAGCATTCCAGATATGCTATTTTCGTGTCGATCGGTTGTCATTTGGGGCTGGTACTAGCCCGGGAACCCCGGTGACTCTATTAGGGTCAATTCGGTGGAATTGCTCGTTTCAAGCCGTTTGTGCATCTTTTGGATCCCTTCCGGAGTGTGGAAGGTCGGTATTGTGATTGTGGATGTTTCCCCTTTCGATCGGAATCGAACGGGGCATGGAATCGGGCTCGAACGTCGAGGTTCTGTTGGATTTCCACCGTGACCGGTCGACCGGACAAGGTGGGTCGGTCGACCGGCAGGAACCTATTTCACCGTGTCGGGTTCAGCCGATGGTCCGGTCGACCGAACCACCTGGGCCAGTCGACCGACCCTGTCACGGCGACCGACCCCAGGGCTCAGGTCGACCGGAAGGCTATATTTTTGCCGTTTTGAGTCTTGGTTGGTCTGGTTGAGACCCAATGACTGACCTATGGCCTCGTGAGTGTCCCGGACACCCTTTGGGTTCCGTGTCCATGTTTGTGGGGTGTCGGGAAGTGTCGTTTCCCGTCGTTTCGATTTTCGTATGTCTTGGCTTAACCTTGTGGTTTGCCATTCCCATGGATATCTTTTGATATCCTATGAGGCTATGACCACGTTATGAGGTAGCCATGAGTTTTCTTACTTGAAGTAGGATTCTCTTTCCTACTGTAGCGTCGTCATTGTCTGGTTCCAGTCAACCCGGGGTGACCCAGTGGTTGAAAGGTAACCTTGTGTGTCTCGGCAGTTCCATCCAGTTCGAGACATGGTTATGGATGCCTCGAGGTATCGTCTTACCTCGGTTAGCGTTTCCAGGTGTGCTGAGGGTCTTGTTGATCCCTCAAGTCTCCGTGTGTCATTTTACGCGATCGTGTCGTTTCCTCTGGCTTAGGATTAGACCGATTGGCCGTGTGTCTCTGCCGTTGTGTAACGATCTTGACTCCAAGTCATGAGACTCAAGGATCGTTGTATTAGTAGGTCTAGTTGCCCTGTCCTAAGTCTATTGGCAGTTTGCTGTGCTGCCTTGGTGCTTTGTAGTACGTATGACAGTGCTTCCTTGCCTGTTTGTACTCCAGCACTTCTGTTTCAGAGTTTGTGTCTAGTGAGCCTCCACTAGTCGTAGCCTGGCGCGACGTTACGACATGTCAACCCACCCCGGAGTGGTGGCGTGGCAGTTCTCGATTAACGATTTTTAAGCTAGCTTCCGTGGGCTCCCCTGCTTAACAGTAGCGTCTGCTGGGGGGGAAAACTAGCTAGAGGCATGGCTCAATGCAGTGAGCTTGTGTGTGCACACGTGGTCAGGGGCGTTGGACTAACGCCGACATGTGTTACCCTGTCTAGTCACTCGTTACTGTAGTTCATGTTCTGGTTCTGAGCGTGTCGTAGTCTCTATCGTGCTTCAGGCAGTAGCGTAGGCGAGACACTTGTAGGCGTAGCATAAGACGTCAGTGGATGCATCTAGCTGTTCTTCTAGTGAGGAGGTGCTTCCGTCACGTGACACGTGACTCTCGTGTTTCTCGCACGTCGTGACCTTTCCGGGTTAGCCCTCTCGTGGTCTTGCCCGAGGTCAGTGTTGTGTCATGTGCACGACTTTCTAGTCATGTGTGTGTGGTCGTGTCTAGAAGAGCGTGTACATCAATTGAGTCGTGTATGCTTTAGGGCGTATGTGTCTTTCTAGGCTTTTTGCCTATCTTTGTGAGCCCGACGGATCGATAATTCCTGACTTTGTCAGATCAGGGTTCGCCTTCCTGTTGCTACCCAGAGTAGTTTAGGGAGCCGAGGCTAGTTCGGCAGTCGCGCTTGTTCGGTACGGCTTTTCCATTTTCTTTTAGCTATTCCTACTCCTTCCGTTCCAATTTTCTTTTACAGCTTTGTAGTTTAGTTTTCCTGCTTTACTACTCCTGCTATTTACCTGCAGTTTTAGCGTGTTACTGCATTATTTTTCAGTGGGGATCCGTGTGACCCCTACTGGGCCAGTGGCACGCTGCTCACCCCTGCTTTTCAGGTGGGTGGCGTCCTTCTGCTTCCGCGGTTCCTAGTGTGGCGTGTCCGTAGCTGCCAGCGGTACCTGCGATGGGCTTCCCCCGACCTCAGTGTACGTTCTTCTTTTCTATTGACTGTACTGCTTGTCTTTCCTTTGGACTGGACTCTGGTATAATTGTTAAATTTAAACTGTTAATTAAAAAAAATTTTATTTCTGCTACTTTAGCAAACCTGATTAATGAAATTTAATTACTTACTGTTATATCTCTGTGGCTTCAATGTACTACACGACAATCCTTTTTCCCTTCGGAGCTTTATAGCTCTTGGGAGGCTTCACGGGTTCCAAGTGGTATCGGGTCTGCTCGGTAGTCCTATCGGGTATATCCGGTATCCAGGATCCGGGTCGTCCCATGAAATGACCATTTAATTGGGGTAAAAGGAGACCAAAGCCGCTTCCAATCAAATGGCGATGAGCTCAGAGTATGAGCAATCTTGGAAATAGAGGAGGTACAGAAAAGACCAGTAGTGGTCAGGGCCCAGATATGCAGATCATGGGTGTTTAAGAAAGCCACCGTTGAAAATTTACTGAGGATAAGGCTGGGAATGAAATTTGTTAGGAACCGTTGCTGATCTAAAGGTAATCTGGAGATGCCTTCTTTGATAGACAATTGGCTGGATTGTCGTCAGGGAGAAAAGAGGACAAAGAGCAGTCTCCTATCCAATTGTCATGCCAGAAGTTAGCGGAGCCATCTCCAATAATGACCTTGCTATGCTGTGAAATGAGATCTTTCTCCTTTTGCCATACACAATGAGTGGGCCCTTTGATAGAAGAAAAGTTAGCGGCTGCAAGATGTTTCCCCTTGAGATGCTTAGCTTTGAAGTACCAGTTGCAATGTCCGGAGTGAGATAATGCCCACCCCACCATCGCTCACTGGTTTAGTAATGTAGTCCCACCTTTTCCAATGTCTTTTAGGTCCCTCCGTAGTAGAACCCCAGAAAAAATTTGCAAGAGCTATGTCTATCATTTTATGGATGCCCTCATGAATAGGAGTGCTGGCCAACGTATAAATCGGAATTGAAGTCAGGACGTGTTTAATAGGCGTCAGACGCCCGCCCTGAGAGAGAAGGTTAGCTTTCCAACCTTGGAGCTTCTTATTAATGGTGGCAAGAATTCCAAAGAAGAAAGTCTTTTTGGATCTACCGGAGATGAGACGAATACCCAGGTATTTGAGGGGAAAACACTAATGAGAGAAGCCAGTGAGAGTCTCAACTCTAGACTTCAGATTAGCAGATGCCTTAGGGTGCAGGAGAAAGCAGCTCTTAGTGACATTGACCTGCTGTCCAGAAGCCTGTTCATAAACTTTAAGAAGGCCTATGAGATTCCTGATCTATCTGGCATGGCCATTGGCAAAAAGGAGGATGTCATCAGCAAACAGTAGATGAGAGATATGCGGGCATCCTCGAGGAACAGCATAATAGCCAATGCGACGCTCCAGATACGCATTGGAGATGGACCGACTAAGCACTTCTTCGGCTAGAATGAAAAGAGAGGGTGCCAGTGGATCACGCTGTCGAAGGCCCCTTGATGATTTGAAGTAACCTACCATTTCACCGTTCATAAGAATGGAAAGCCATCAATTGTTTAAAAGAGGTTCAATCAGAGCCAGAGCAGAATTGGAGAAACCAAAGCGATGAAGAACAGCCAGCAGAAAATCCCACCCCAGGTGGTTGTAGGCTTTGGCCATATCAATCTTGAATATAACATTGTTACTACGTATTTTCTGACTAATGTCATGAACCAACTCTTGAGCCAGACGAATGTTTTGTACAATAAACCGTCCTTTAATAAATGCTCCTTGCTCCGGTGATATGATGTTTGGTAGAAGACTAGCCAATTTGTCATTAAGGAGCTTAGAAAAGACTTTGAAGATAAAATTACATAGACTAATGGGGCGGTACTGTGAGACATCTGAAGGGGCTACCACCTTAGGAATAAGGGAGATAATAGCTGAGGTGAATGAATGGGGTATGGGACATTTTGAATTATAAAATTCCTGCACAACAGAGCAGACCTCCGGAGCAATGATATCCCAAGTAGATTGGTAAAAATGACCAGAAAAGCCATCTGGGCCAGGCGCCCCTTCCGAAGACATAGCGAAAACCACTTGTCTAATTTCATCAACAGTTGGAGATTTAGCGAGGAATTCATTATCACTCGGAGAGACCAAATGAGGATGCAATTAAGGAGGTCAGTTGGAATATAGTGGTCCTGGGTAGAAAAGGCCCGAGTGAAATGCGCAACCACCATCCTCTTAACTGATTCTGGTTTAGTAACCATGTTGCCTTGCTGATCCCGATGTTGAGAAATTTGGCTACGGCGGCGGTTGTGGAGGGTTGTAGTATGAAAGAACTTAGTGTTTCTGTCCCCCTCTGTCAACCACCGGATATGGGATTTTTGCCTCCAAAAAATTTCCTCCTGTAAATAAATAGCAGAGAGAGTAGATTTGGCCTTATCTAACGCTGCCAAGTTTGATTCTGAGGGGTTAGAATCAAATTGAACTTGAGCCTTAATCAGTTGATCCTCGGCCTTGGAGCAGTTTTGGAAAACATTGCCAAAAACCTCTTTGTTCCACTTC
This sequence comes from Amorphophallus konjac, assembly GCA_022559845.1. NCBI lineage: Eukaryota > Viridiplantae > Streptophyta > Magnoliopsida > Alismatales > Araceae > Amorphophallus > Amorphophallus konjac. The sequence continues at coordinate 138,965,984 of CM040121.1, forward strand.
TTCAACATCATTCTAGTAGCCTTAAGTTTAAGATGAAGGGTGCTTATAGCAGATGAGGCAATTGGGCTTGTCTTCCAGATCCTAGCCACCGCATGAAGAAAATCATCATGTTTAGTCCACATTTGCTGAAAAAAGAATCTAGACATGCGCTTGGATTGGTGTTTAATTTTGACGAGAAGTGGTGCATGATCAGAGGCCTCCCAAGCTAAATGTTCAACACTAGTAGGGTAATTGAGATGCCATGCTTGATTGACCAGAACACGATCCAGTCTCGCCCAGATGCCCCGGCCACCAGATTGGTTATTGTGCCAAGTAAACTTGGAGCCTTCAAAGCCCATGTCCAAGAGACCACAATTATTGACACAATCTTGAAATTCAGATAAAGATTGTAAATTCGGATCATTCCAACCTAACTTTTCATCAGGTTAAAGAATAGCATTGAAGTCTCCTCCAATGAGCCAAGGATCCACTAGATTGCCAGAGAACGAAACCAATCTAAGCCATAAATTACGCCTGTCTTGCACATTACATTTAGCATGAACATAGGTGACAAAGAAATCAGGAATAGCATAATTACTTTGTTTCAAGGTGATATGCTAAGAACTGGATTCAATGGTACTGAAATCCCATGGGTGCTTCCACATAACCCATATGTGAGCCTAATGCGGATCATTAGCAGTAGCCCTATCCATGCCCAGCTTGTGTTTAAAAGAATCCAATCTGTCAGATTTAATCTTTGGTTCAATGAGCACAAGAACTTGAATTTGGTAAATTTTTAACAGAAACTTCACCCTTCCCATAGAGACATCGTTGGCAATGCCTCTCACATTCCATATAAGCGAAGACATTAATTAAGCGATTGAGAAAGGTGACCAGCGGAGGAACTCCTGACCATAGACCGGGTGATGACTCCACTGCGCGGGAGCAACAAATCAGTTGATGGATTTTCACGATGAGATATTTTAGTAATCTGGAGATAGGCAAGTATATCATCTGAATTACCGAGAAGCATTAGGTCCCTAGTCTTGGAAAGGGGGCCTTCAGTCATGCTAGAGGTCACTGTCTTGGAATACTTGATATGAGAATTAGTAATATCCTCCAATTACGCCGGTTCCTTCAACACTAAAAGATTTTCTGAAGATTTTGCTTATGCAATGATGTTAGTAGCCAACATCCCAGAGCAGCTGGGCATGTCATTGGAAAGAGGCTCCTGGTTACTAATGACAAGAAGCACAATAGGTCGCTCTGCTACCGAAACAGATGGAGGCATTTCTATGAGCATCTCCTGCTCTGCATCATTAGACAGTAACAGATTCCCCTACTGTGGAAGATTATCAATTTGATTGGAAAATTCACTATCATTTGAAGGCAAGCTAGTATTGTCCCGCTTTCCTTTACGTTTCGATACTGGAACCCAAGTACCAGCAGCATGTGAATCTGTATGGGAATCAGAGAACATAGATTTGTTCAGGCCACCCAGATAAGGTTTTTGTATGTTAGGTAAACATGTTCTACAATCGGTTGCTAGATGCCCAACCTTATTGCAAACTGTGCAAAAATGCGGAAGCCTGGGATAGGCTACCTCTTGCCAGAATCCATCCTCACCCAGTCCAATCCAAATTCGTTTGACCAAAGGTTTAAGTACATCAATTTCCACACAGACTTTAGCAGCCTGTGTGTATGTGAGCTGAGCGGTGGCTGTAGCAACTTCCCTCTCTCTATTTATCTCTCTATGTTTCTCTCTCTTAACCCTCTTAATTTCTTTAGATAGATTTATTTTCACGCACTTTTAAATTTCATAGTTAAAAAAGTCATTCCATGATTTTTTTCTCTAAAAAAATACAAAGTTTTTAATCTTAAAATTCTAACCATTCCGTGGGATAGACCCGTACTTGCCACTACGCTCATATTTTAATTTTCTTGTATGAGTTTGGAAGTTTTAAAATTGAGTGCGCGGTATTTTTAATGACGAACATCGACTCACATCAAAGAGGCTGAAGGTCGTGCTTGGTCGTGCTAGGGCGTGGATCGAGGCACCCTTGATGACCACATTCTGTTCGAGATGCGGTGTTTGGCGCAACCGCGTTCTTCCCCAACTTTACCTAAAACCTTACATTTTCTAGCATGTTAAATATGTAACTTTTATGTCAAAAATCATGACTCTTAGTTAAGCATATCGCCTGAACAATTAATTGATTAGGGAATTTATATTGAACCATGATTAAATTTCTTAAAGTTTTTTCTTTTGATCTTATGAATTCCTCTTATGATTAACGTTATCTTCATGTCATCTTTTTCCTTCATGTCCCGTTCTTTCCTCAAAATTGACTCTATCATGTTTAAGAGACAGAGATATTTACATGTGATTACACGATTCCATGATAGCCGCCGATTTCTATTTAAATGTTATAATCGATGGTTTAATTGTTATTTTATCTTGAAGATCAGGTCAATCCAATGGCGTGTATATACCGTTTACTATGGTTTTTGTCTCTATTTTCATAGCCTTTTTCTTGGTGAAGTTAGAACCCTCCGCCGGATATTCCTTTTGTCGGACTGGAATTTCTTCACTAATGCCTGTGTAAGTCTTCGTGAACCATGGATTCCCACATAGATGTCGAGTTGGTTGTACCCTAAAAACCCTGGAAACCCTTTGAATCTCATCTTATTGGTAAAAGATGTGATTCGATCGCCTTTGGTACCACCAAGCAAGGTTCTGTTTGGTTATGTTCTGTCCGTTCTGAACGCAGCATATCCAGAGACTACGTTCAAACCTCGATGAGGGCGGTATACCTAGAGACCACGTTAATGTCAGAACACATGCGTAGGCCAGACTGCGTTCTTGTGATCGCGGCCATGACCCCAACCGCGTTCAACTCTAGTTTTCATGAATCGTGCTCGTACGATTGACCACATTTTATCAAGATTTGCAAGTCCATTTTAATGTGTTTTGACCCGCATATTAACGTGGTTAATGTCCTTATAAGTCTGTACCCCCTAATTCTTTCATGAACTTGTCTTAAAGCTCTATATTTGGCCTCCATTCAATCGATATTTTTTTATCATGGTCTTTGCACTTAATAGTGCTTATTATTGTTATTTTTGGAACATAACTCTTTGATTCCACTTGGATATATCTGTTATCTAGAAATTGTTTAGTGATTATTAAGGGCTTTGGGTTCGCTTGACAATCAATGCTAGTTCGGATGGAATGTCTAATTCTATACCCATGAGAAAATTCTGTGTGTGGCATTGCTCCAAATCTGTTGTGCAAAATTTGATCTAGACAATTCACTTATATGTGACATGAATGAATGGTATTCTGGTTTTGTGTTTTACAAGATACTTGACTTGCTTGGCTCAACAAGGGCCATTATTATTGGAACTCAAATACTTATTGGCCAATTCTATAGTTATGTTCACTTCTTGACATACATTGTTATCTTGTTATTGATCCATCATTGATCTATTCTCTTCATCAAGATGTCCCTTGGATGTTTGATTCCTATCATTGTTCTGTATCTCATATTCACTTGATTCTCTATCTCATTCTTGTATGATTATCTTCTACAGATTCGATTCATGATTTTGCACCAATTACCATGTAGTGACATTGCATATTGTCAAAATGTTAATTACTTATATTTTGCCTAGTCAAAGAGATGTAATTCCTACTGAGCTTTTCGCTCATCCAGTGTTATTTAATATTTTTTAGGTAGTAATGAAGATGAAATTCATTCTGATGAGGAAGGATAAGAGTGATTGAGTGCTCCTAGAGTATTAGATGATCTCGAGTCTTTTCTATATTCTTGAGTCTAGATTAGAAGTTGAAAGTCTTGTAATTGTGTCCTTTTCCTTTGATTTTATAAAATATAATTTGAGTCGTCAAGAGTTGTAATAATGAATTTTGTTATTAATAAAATTATATTTTTGTCCAAATCTAGTCTTGTCTTTTGAGGTTGTTGTCTCCTAGTGCTCTGATGGACATGACCGTTTACTGCCACGTTCTGAGTTCCTTTCACTACTATGATCGGGGAGTGACAAACCCAGAGCCCAGACTGGGTCTCCGACGTGGTCTTGGTTCCCAAAAGCAACATGAAGTGACGTATGTACATCGATTTTACTGACCTTAATAAAGTCACTCTCAAGGATAACTTTTTAATCTCATGGATCAACCAGCTCATCAACGTGACAGTTGGGTGTGAGATGCTGAGTTTCTTGGACACCTACTCAGGATACCACCAGATCAGCATGTACGGGCCCAACCAAGATAAAACTGCTTTCATCACCGACCATGACTTATACTGCTACACCAGGATGCCCTTTAGTCTGAAGAATGCAAGGGTCACGTACCAACGTCTCGTCAACCACATGCTCGACCCCCAGATTGATCGCAACATGGATGTATACATCAACGACATGCTCGTCAAAAGTCTTTGTGTGGCCGACCATCTGGAGGACTTGGTGGAGACATTAGCCACCTTGTGTCGATACAACATGAAGCTCAACCTGAACAAGTGCACGCTCGGAGTATGGTCGGGCAAGTTTCTTGGGTATCTAGTCACTCACCGAGGCATCAAAGCCAACCTAAAGTAGATCAGGGGTGTGTTGGAGATGAAGTGGCCAGAGCGCATGAGGGACGTGCAGAGCCTTACTAGCCATGTCGCTACACTCAGTCGGTTCCTATCCTGAGTAGCTGAAAGGTGCCTCCCATTCTTCTAGCTGAATAAGCAAGCTAACAGGTCATCGAAGAAGAGAGGGCACATCGGTTTGGACCAAGAGTGTGAGTAGGCCTTCGAGGGGCTCAAAAGGTACCTCTCGTCACCTCTGATCATCTCTAAACCCATTCTTGGTAAGCATCTATTCCTCTATCTATCTGTGACGTAGAGCACGCTTAGCGATGTACTCGCTCGAGAAGATGGGAAGGTGATGAAGCCAGTGTATTATGTAAGCAAAGCTCTCCAAGGGATAGAGTGTCGATATTCGTGGACTAAGAAGTTCACATTAGCTCTAGTTATAGCTGCACGTAAGTTGCGACTGTATCTCCTCTCACATGCCATCGTGGTCCCAACCGACCGGCCCTTGCATCAAGTCCACAAAAACCCTGATGCCTTAGGGAGCCTGGTGAAATGGGATATAGAATTAGGAGATTTTGACATCAACTTCCGCTCGAGGATCACAATCAAGGCCCAAGCCCCGGCCAACATCATCGTCGAATGCACACTCCCCGAGGAAGAAGGAGTTGCACCCTCATTGACACTCGACTAGGAGTTATAAGTGGATGGGTCTTCCTATGGGAACCGAAGTGGAGTGGGCTTGGTCCTCCAATCGTCGGACATGATCGAGTTGCAGTAATCTCTACGCTTCAACTTCTCAACTACGAATAATGTAGCTGAGTACGAAGCTCTACTATCCGACATCCGCATGGCCAAACATCTTGGAGCTCTGCACCTCTGGGCCTACAGTGATTCATTGCTGGTCGCCAACTATGTTCGTGGGGAGTACGAAGCCTGAGATCTAGCCATGGTAAAGTACTTCCAAAAGATCAATGAGGTCTCTTCAGACCTCCCACATTTCGAGGTGGTACATATACCGAGGGCAGAGAATGCCCGAGTAAACACCCTCTCTTGTCTCGCCATATCCACGACACTGACGAGCACTCAATCAGTCTTGATCGAAGAACTCCAGCGTCTGAACACTAAGAGCTTGACCCTTAAGTCAATGCCATCGACTAAGAGCTGTCCTAGATGGACCCTATCTTGGACTATCTTCATCAATAGCAACTCCCTAAGAATTGCTCAGAAGCCAGGCGAGTATGAGCTCGAGCGGCACAGTTCACTCTGGTGGATGGGCACCTCGATGTTCATTGTCCTCACCGTTCCTCAAGTGTTTGTTCCCCATTGAAGTCAAGCAAGCTATCTATGAAGTCCATAAAGGGCGAGGCGGATCCCCTCATTGTCGCCAGGGGAGGAAGAAATTCCTCATCATTGCCATCGACTACTTCACCAAGTGGGTCGAGGTGGAACCCCTCATGATGATCACGGGCGAGGCATCTTGGAAGTTCATCCTGCACAACATCCCGGTTTGGGATGTTGCGCGTCCTCACAACAGACAACGACCGATAGTTTGATAGTGTTGTCTTTTAAAAGAAGTGTTTGGAACTAGGGATCTGGAACCGCTACACCTCGGTGAGACATCCCCAAGCCAACGGTCTTGTAGAGAATGCCAATAGGACTCTCCTTCATGGCATCAAGACCAGCCTGCAGCAAGCCGACAAGTGGTGGGTGGACACTATACCAAGCGTCCTATAGGTTCACTGTACTACTACTCAGGCAGCCATTGTGGAGACTCCATTCCATCTGGCGCATGGAGCGGAGGCAGTCATAGCAGTTGAAATATCCAATCAAACTTTGAGAGTCAGCTAGTTCGATGAGGCATGAAACAATTAAGAAATACGAGAAAACCTGGACCTACTGAGGGAAGATAGGGATCGCGCTTGGACCTGACTGGTCACCTACCAACAATGACTATCACAGTACTACAATGCTTAGGTCAAGAAGTGCCTCTTCTTCTCTAGAGATCTTGTACTACATCGTGCTAGTGTCGTTGACCCACATGTATCCACAGGGAAACTGGCTCCGAACTGGGAAGGCCCGTACATGATTACAAAAGTACTAGGAAAGGAGGACTATAGGCTATTGTCCCTTGATGGCCTGGAAATCCCCCGCACTTGGAACTCTGTAAACTTTAAGGCATTTTATCACTAAAAGAGTGGATTGGATTACAATTTTCTCCAATACTCATGGGGACTTTGGTAGCTTCGTGCTTCCAAGAAGTGAGCAAGAGGCTTCTCCTCTTCAAGAGGAAGATGTACGCTCCCCTCAAAAACACTAAGGGTGACTTTTACACTTCCAAGAGGTGAGTAGGAGAGTCTCCTCCCCTTCAGGAGGAAGACATATGCTCCCCTCCAAAATACTAAGTGTGGCATTATACTTCCAAGAGGCAAGATGTCACCTCATCTGCAAGAAAGATTAATACTCCCCTCCAAAATAGGAGGCATGTCATTCATGGTCCTCCTTGATGCGGGACGAGACCACGGACATGACTCGAATGAGGAATGCAGTCCTTGGACTCTAGGTGAGCTCGTGATTGTCCCTTAACGAGGGAAGCGTCGGACGGGCACGGTTGAGAAACCAGCAAGAGCTAGGGTGGTCAATTCGCACTTTCGTGCCCGGATCGAGTCACGGGACGGTAACGCTCTCTCTCGCAGCAGTGGTGATATAAAAATATAGCGAGCTAGGTCCTAAAACATGCTCTGTAGCAGCGGCATATAAAGCATATATGAGATAAATCAAGATGCCAAGTAAGGGAGCGAATGCGATACCTCCACGCGCTCGGCGTGGGGAAGATGGACCCAGCCGAAAACCGTGCTCCCGGAACAATTAATACATGAAGATTACAGCAATGAGTTACTACCCACTCCACGCAGGGAGGTAAATGGCTACACAAATGGGCCCGGGAGGACCGAATTCGGGTTGACGGGCGGCTTCTCACGTAGCTTCGGCAGCACCCGAACTCGTGACTGTGGGGCCCGCGTGCTGTCCGGAGGGACCGTGTGGGACCGGGGTGGCACCACTGTGGTGGGGACACCTGGAGGGGTGCTCCCAAGGATGGAGGTCGCTGGTTCGCCGGCCGGAGGCCGGGCGGCTCCGTTCGGCACCGGTCGGAAAAGCCGGCCACGGATCTGTTGTTTCTATTTTTCAGCGCGCGCTCCGGCAAGAACGGACGCTGCGATCAGCCCCGATGTCGGATCGACACGAAACTGGCACCGTTGGAAAGCTCTCTTGAAGTCCTTCAACCTAGGCCTAGAGATCAGACTTGGATATGCACGGATCTGGGCTTTACTGAATTTTTGAGTTCCTATTGTACAGTAGCCGAACTCTCAGATCTGCAGGGAAGTTGTCTGAGAACTGCCATTGACAGCGAGATAGATGTCCGATTCAGCTCCTGAGCTCTTCACAAACGTTATAGAATTTTGAACAAGGAAGATGGAAATATTTTTTGTGGACATATTGGAGGTGGCTACGAATTGATATGATTTTTGCACTGGACAGACATCGGATCTGGAAATAGGTGGACATCACTGTAGCTAGCTCTGAGAAAGAATTTTGAAAAATGGATGTAAGGCTGATCAAAAATCAGGGAAAATTCATGGAGTGAGGGGTTGATAGACATAACTCCCAGTAAAATTGGGAGGGTTTGGAAAAATCAAAAAGGTGGTCGGAGATGGGAAACTGAGAACTGCTGTCACTGTAGACAGAGACAAGATAGATCTGGGAGTGAAAGATGAACGAAAATAGAAAATTATTAAATGAAGGAATTTGGACATGAAAATTTAGGTGGTGGTGGAGATTCAAGGTAAGAACACACCCTCAAAATTGCAGCTTGAGATCTTCACGTTGTGGAGAGCAGGAATTCATGGAAGACACCTTTATCCAGCAGGACATAACCTTGAAGATGGCTCCGCGGCGGCTCGAAGGCGGCACGAACGGCGACGGCGGCGGCACCGATGATCACCGGAGATAGAGGGGAGGGGATTGAAGATAGAACCACTCTAGAATAGGGGGTTGGAAAAGATGAACACCAGGGAGAGAGGAAGGGGGCACAAGAAGCTCCAATGGCTTACACAAATTTTCTCTTCATTAATTCTAACAAATGGAAAATACAACCTTTTATATGCTATGTATCTAATCAAATGTAGACCCTTGGATCTAGGGATGGGGAATGGAGGGCCTAGATCAAATGTGAATAACACACAAAAAATAATAAAATAATAAGGGGAGAGGGGCGTCCCGTTGACCAAGGGTATTGGTAGGTGAAGGTATGTAACCTACCTTGGACTAATTTAACCACTTGTCTCCTATGTGGTCAATTGGCATTCAACCCTTCTAGATGGCCACCTAGGATGGTTGACCAGCCCCACATAGGTGACATGGACCAATGGGAAAGGGCTGAGGGCCCCCTAGCAGGACCTACTACACAATTGCACAAAAACCCACACAATCCAAGGGAATGATGCATTGGCTTACAAAGCCGTACATTTGCGTACATACTTTCCTAAGGATATAAAAATAAACTAAAGGACATAAATGTAAAATAAAATGTACATGCTCGGCGTCGATTCCCATCAACTCTCCCAGGGTGGGAGGAACTCGACCCCGTCGAGTAGGGGTATGGATGCTCGAGAACTCCGGCGGATCCGTCACCGTGCCAAGTAACGCGGGTATGCTCCACTCTAAGTGATCGTCACCTGCTCATTCCATATATACTCGATATGCGCGAACTGCTATGGGCTAAAGGTGGACACTCCGGGTGGGGCACTCTCAAAAGGGAAGGAAGGAGCTCGAAGACTCACTAGGAATCACCGCTGAGTCCCTATAGGTGACTGATCCGGCTATAGATTTAGAACCGATCCCATACTCATCGAGTGAGTCCAATCGCCTCTTACTCATAAGAGAACGACAACGAGCTTGCACAAGACACATGCAGACTCTCAAACTACACACAAACAAATCACACAAACAAACCACACAAAGAAGAGACAATACCGACTCATATATGACCCTAGACATACCTAATGTTAGTATGACCCGTACATGGGTGACGGCGGACAAGGACACCCGAATGTGTGCCATGCATGCATTTGATGTAACCGGAGGTTGACGTCATGGGGAACTCCTAGACATACTACGATGCACCAATCATGGACATTGGGCTTGGATGCGGGAAGTCCGGGAGGTGCGGGTGGTTTAGAGGGATCGGGGAAACCAAAGTCTTCCTCACCCCCGAATGATGGTTCGGACCTATGGCTATGTGGAGGTTGTTTGGCCCGAGTGGAAAGGCATGATAGTGAACTCCTCGGAGGAAGTGGAGTGAAGATGGTAGCTCGAGAGGTTCACTAGAAAAAGGGTCGAAGAAGGTATGACCCCGTGATATGGGTTCCAACATGACATGGTCCCAAGTTTGGAATTCATAGTCACCGTCATACATTATGATCGGTGGGACGACGGACATGTGTAGAAAATAGGATTCCTCCCTTGGGCAAAAGGGAACGAAGTCGGACTCGGCCGGCATCGGGAGGAATAGAAGAATCTCCGTGGTGACACACCCCGTGGTGCACTCGGAGGTAATGGACCCGAAGGCCGGATGGGTGAAGCTAAGACTAGCGGGTTGGTCAAAGCCTCGGGCCAGTAGGTGCGTCAACTTCCATTGCGTGTCTAATCCCATAATAAGGTCATCCAATGTATCAATATGGTGACTAGACCGAAAGGTAGTGTGGAAGGAGTTGACGGGCACTATAGGTAAGGTGGGGTCCATAGAAGGGTAAGGACGTGGGACCAAGCCATCCTTGAGCCAACTAAGAAGTGACTCGGCTAAGTATAGCGTACCCGTAAGAAACACGGGTGGCTCGGGATGGACATACTCTAAATGTGGCTCCTCGAAGGGAGGGTGGCTCCCATGATGGGTGGCTAGAGGGGTGGGCTCCAGGAGAGGTGGCAAGCATGAATCCGAAGGTGGAGTGGGCCACTGGGGTTGGGTGGCGGGAAAGACGAGGGTGCTCGATTGAGCCCTATCCTTAAGGATGATCTTGCCAGGTAGGTAAGGTGGGTATAAGGTGCAAGTCCTTTTGCCCCAGTCAAGATTAGCCTTTCTTTCTCCTAACCACGTTTGCCCTAAAATGATGCATGGACCAACAAGTGTGCCGATCCTGCACCATGCACCATCGGTGTAAAGAACGGAGCTGACCTTCCTATAGAACTCAACACAAGCAAAATCACCATCACGGACAATCTCGCCTGTCTTGGAGAGAGACTCCACGATATGAAAAGCAACCCAATTATCCGACTCCCTATCAGTGAAATGGAGTTCCGTTGTGGACCCATTAGGTAGAGTGGCTTTAGAAACGATATAGGGTCGGGCTAGGAAGGCCTTGGCTTGGGCCACCAGAGATGACCACTTGGACGCATGGCCTTGGGGAACGGCCATGGATAGCGGACATGGACATGCATACACACGGAGACAAGACACTAGACCGACTAATGCAAAGGTTGGGACGCATGCATACTAAGGACAAGACACCAAGACTCGGTACGGGGCGGAGTTAATCGATCTGAAGATCACTCGCGCAAGTGTGCGGCCTTCCCGATAGGCGTAGCCTAACGTTCGGAGAACACCTTTTTATATACCGACTAATGGTATGCAAATGCGACCCAAAAGACACTTTTTTTGTTTTAAAACAATGATGACCCTAAACACGACGTAGACAATGACTAATGACTAGACGTAAATGACGCCCTTTTTTTTGACACCCTAGACTCAAACTCGCTCTGATACCAAATTGATGCGGGACGAGACCACGGACACGACTCGAATGAGGAATGTAGTCCTCGGACTCTAGGTGAGCTCGTGATTGTCCCTTAATGAGGGAAGCGTCGGACGTGCATGGTTGAGAAATCGGCAAGAGCTAGGGTGGTCAATTCGCACTTTCGTGCCCGGATCGGGTCACGGGACGGTAACGCTCTCTCTCGCAGCAGCGGTGATATAAAAATATAGCGAGCTAGGTCCTAAAACATGCTCTCTAGCAGCGGCATATAAAACATATATGAGATAAAGTAAGATGCCAAGTAAGGGAGCGAATGCGATACCTCCACGCGCTCGGTGTGGGGAAGACGGACCTGGCCGAAAACCGTGCTCCCGGAACAATTAATACATGAAGATTACAGCAATGAGTTACTGCCCACTCCACGCAGGGAGGTAAAGGGCTACACAAATGGGCCCGGGAGGACCGAATTCGGGTTGACGGGCGGCTTCTCACGTAGCTTCGGCAGCACCCGAACTCGTGACTGTGGGGCCCGCGTGCTGTCTGGAGGCACCGTGTGGGACCGGGGCGGCACCACTATGGTGGGGACACCTGGAGGGGTGGTCCCAAGGATGGAGGCGCGCTAGTTCGCCGGCCGGAGGTCGGGCGGCTCCGTTCGGCACCGGTCAGAAAAGCCGGCCACGGATCTGTTGTTTCTATTTTTTAGCGCGCGCTCCGGCAAGAACGGACGCTGCGATCAGCCCCGATGTCGGATCGACACAAAACGGGCGCCGTTGGAAAGCTCTCTTGAAGTCCTTCAACCTAGGCCTAGAGATCAGATTTGGATATGCACGGATCTGGACTTTACTGAATTTTTGAGTTCCTGGTGTATAGTAGCCGAACTCTCAGATCTATAGGGAAGTTGTCTGAGAACTGCCGTTGACCGCGAGGTACATGTCCGATTCAGCTCCTGAGATATTCACGAAAGTTATAGGAGTTCGAACAAGGAAGATGGAAATATTTTTTGTGGACTGATTGGAGGTAGCTACGAATGGATATGATTTTTGCACTGGACAGAGGTCGGATCTGGAAACAGGTGGACAGCACTGTAGCTAGCTCTGAAAAAGAATTTTGAAAAATGGATGGAAGCTGATCAAAAATCAGGAAAATGCATGGAGTGAGGGGTTGATGGACAGAACTCTCAGTAAATTTGGGAGGGTTTGGAAAAATCAAAAAGGTGGTCGAAAATGGGAAACTCAAAACTGATGTCACTATAGACAGAGACAAGACAGATCTGGGAGTGAAAGATGAACGAAAATGGAAAATTATTAAATGAAGGAATTTGGACGTGAAAATTTAGGTGGAGGTGGGGATGCAAGGTAAGAACACACCCTCAAAATTTCAGCTTGCGATCTTCACGTTGTGGATAGTAAGAATTCATGGAAGACACCTCTGTCCAGCAGGACAGAACGTTGAAGATGGCTCCGCGGCGGCTCGAAGGCGGCACGAACGGCGACGGCGGCGGCACCGATGATCACCGGAGATAGAGGGGAGGGGATTGAAGATAGAACCACTCTAGAATAGAGGGTTGGAGGAGATGAACACCAAGGAGAGAGGAAGGGGGCACAAGAAGCTCCAATGGCTTACACAAATTTTCTCTTCATTAATTCTAACAAATGGAAAATATAACCTTTTATATGCTATGTATCTAATCAAATGAAGACCCTTGGATCTAGGGATGGGGAATGGAGGGCCTAGATCAAATGTGAATAACACATAAAAAATAACAAAATAATAAGGGGAGAGGGGCGCCCCCTTGACCAAGGGTATTGGTAGGTGAAGGTATGTAACCTACCTTGGACTAATTTAACCACTTGTCTCCCATGTGGTCAATTGGCATTCAACCCTTCTAGATGGTCACCTAGGATGGTTGACCAGCCCCACATAGGTGACATGGACCAATGGGAAAGGGCTGAGATCTCCCTAGCTGGACCTACTACATAATTACACAAAAACCCACACAATCCAAGGGAATGACGCATTGGCTTACAAAGCCGTACATTTGCGTACATACTTTCCCAAGGATATAAAAATAAACTAAAGGACATAAATGTAAAATAAAATGTACATGCTCGGCATCAATTCCCATCACTCCTGGTCATGAGTACGATAGTGGATCACTGACCACTCTACGGTAGTACCTAACTAGCACTTCCGAGAGGTCGGCACGCGAGCACCTGGCCTCCTCTTCAGGAGTGGGCTGGATACACCCCACAAAAATCCTACAAGAGTACCTGACTTGGTACTTCATAGAGGCGAGCACGTGAGCACCCTCCTCTTCTGGAGAGGCCTGAACATGCCCCTCAAAATTGGAACCAGGTCATTCATGGTTCACCCTACTCCGCCTCCTCTTCAAGAGAGCAACTGTGAACCACCGACCACTCCTACGAATGGAGCCCAGTCTTTCATGGCTCACTCTACTCTGCCTCCTCTTCAGGAGAGTGACCATGAACCACTGACTACTCCTCCGATTGACAAGCCCAGGTCAAGTCTAGCCTACACCTTTAGCAATAAGCAAGTCATCCAAAGAAGAAGAAAAGGAAGAGAACTTACATACTCTTAAGGGCTAAGGCCACAATCGCCATCCGAGCATTCAGACATGGGAACGAGAATGAGCACACACGACAAAGAGAGAAAGGAGGAATGTATTATTATTATTTACAAGCAAGAGGGAGTACAAGAAACTTTACTCATTGCCCTCAGGGCCATACAAGTCTGGGGTGAGGTTCAGCACCCCCTTGATGGAGTGGAAATGGTGGACCTTTATCAGTGCGGCCCACTACCCCTGAAGGTAACCCCTCTTGCAATCCTCTGAAATGCCAGCCTTCCCGCTACCCCCCGCTTGAGCCTTGCCGGTGTCGGGCAACACCTCCTTGAGGAAGTAGGGACACTTAGGGGACTTCTCCCCAGAGGAAGAATCAGAGCCCTTCAGGAGGTAGACTTAAAGGTGTAAGAGAAGGCATTGTGTGCTCCAGAGGTCCCCCTAGGTCTCCTATTTATAGTGGGAGTAGCCTCTCCAGAAGGTTACGAGAATTACTTCCCTTAATTGACCACCAGAAACTAAGGCGGGGATCCCGAGAATTACGCCGGTCATGGACTGCCACTTCCCAGGAAATCGAACTGACCTTCCACACCTCTCGAGAGACCCAGCATCAAAGGATTTCTCAACTTTCACCGAGAATGCTTCAACATAAGAAGTACATGGCAAACCAACCGGTCGCCAAGAGGTGGTGATAACGTGGAAGCGTATGTCGTTATTACACGCGCGTTAGCAATCTTAAACCGGACTCATAACGAAATAATAAATAAATACGCAAGTAGTACGATGGCAAGTGCGGGTCGAATCCACAGAGAGAATGAGATTTTTAAAGTTAAAACTTTGAGTTCCTTATATGGGCAAAATGTTTGTGTTTCTTTTAAAGTCGAAAAATCATGAAAATAAACCAATCTAGCAAACACCATGCATAGAAAGAGAAAGAAGGGGAGAGAGAGAGAGACAGAAGAGCAAGAGAAAGATGGAGAAAATAATTACTTCTATTGCATTAAAGAAAATCTCTATGACGTGGCGAGACAAGATTACAATGAAATGACGAGACAAGATTACAACTATGATGAAAATAAAAATGCTACACACTATGAATGAAGAACACAAAATAAGAAGAATGCTAAGAGCCTGGAGCCAAAGTTGATGCAGCGGTGGTGGTGATGGCGCCATCCCTCCTTGGCCTTGGATCACGAACCACCTTGTCGATGATGTCGTCTACGCCGGAGTGGATGCCGCCTTCGCCTTTGAAGCCGCCCTAGGAGGAGATTGTAGAGATGGAGAAGAGAGATCTAGGGTGAGGAAGAGAGGGGGAAATGTGAAGAAAAGAGGGTTAACTAAAGAGGTCTAAGGGAGGGAAGGGTGATGGTGCAAGATGGAATAAGTAGGAGCAAAGATGAGGGGAGACCTAGCTAGATGAAGGGAGAGGGGAAGAGAGAGAGGTGAGGGTGACCTAGGGAGAGAGAGGATGATGTGAGGGCACCCTTCGGAGAGGGAGAAAGAGAAAAAAATTTTCAAAAACAAGAACCCATTTTCTCTTCTTACAATAGGTTTTTTATAGGAGAAATATGTTCCCTGGAGAGCTGAGATTGAATTAGATGAGAATGGATGATGAGAATATAAAGGGAATGAGGTGGAGGAGGTGAGAAGGAGGCTAGCCACCCTCTCTTTTAGGGTTTGGGGCGCACTCCCCCTTTATCTTTCCTATTTTGGTGGAGATTCCCTCCTTTTTCTCTCCTTGATTCTCTCCTCCATTATCTCCCATTTAAATTCTTACTTTATCTTTTCCTCCAAAAAAAAATATATGGTGGTTGCCTTTGAATTGGTCAAGAGAAGATGGGGGGGGGAGCGCCCTAGGGCTTCCCTCCACTTGTCTTGTGACCTCTTTGCCCCTCGCTTATCCTCCGATTGCCCTGAGTGTCCTGCACATACACAATTTCAATTTAATCTATAAAAAATTATTACAATGTGTATATAAATTAAGAATGCTCATAATTATGCAATGTGAAGTTAATGCACATGGCCCTCAACTCCCCTTTATTGATTGAGAACACCAAATTAAGTCGATTTACGTGAAATGCCCAATTTATGCATAAAGTTGAGGTTAACTGTAAAATCTACAAAATTATCTAATTATATGCACTTAAAATGATGTGTTGGACATGAATTACCATAAAAGAATAGACACTTATCACACCCCCCAACTTGAGCATTGCTAGTCCCTAGCAATGTAAATAGTTAACGAGTCAGGACTGGCAAGAGCTCATGTTTCACATTTCATAGCCAGAGTATTATGCATCATGATTCAGACTGTGGGAGTATTACAAGTTCAAGTAATATGTGTCAGGAACAAAGTTCATCAGTCCCCAACTTGACTAGTGGACACTAAACAACTGGATGAATGGGCTTTCTAACCATCACTTAATGATAATTTTCAAGACTGCATACTTTCAATCAGATCTTTGACTATTGGTAGCTTCACACTGCCTTTTCCTCTTTTTGTTTTTGAGCACATGGTGTTGTACATCCCTTCACCGTTTGACGTGAACCTCAGCTCTTATCTTAGGAGTAGTAGGCCCGATTACTAAGATCAGGGACATTTTCCATGGCCTTTTATTTTTATGTGCTTTGCTCTTATTTTCGGCATGTAGCTTTTTTCCTCATAATTTCTATTCAAAGAGCATGCAGAAAATCAATCATCCCTAAGTGTTAACCAAAATTCCCATCATCCTTATGTTTGAAATCCACTAATCTCATTATTGTGCGAATGTGTGCAAGTTCAATAAAATTTCAGGTGTATTCTAAGGAAAATGCTAAAGACAAAACCAACAAATTCACTCCTTGAACTTACTACTATCGCATGTAAAACTCTCTAAAGTCCTATCATTTTTAGAAAATTTTCTCCTTATGAAATATGAACATGAAGCACTTGTTACTGATTTTTTTTTAACAATCTATCCTCCCCCCAACTTAAGTGACATTGTCTTCAATGGCATGAAAGGTATGAGATATGTAGCCAAAAGAAGCTAGGAAAGGAGATATACAACCTGATGTAAGGGGGCGGCGCCTCCTTAAAAATGGTGCTCCAAACTCCTTAAGGACACAAAAAATACAAATGACGCAATAAGTTTTTTAGAGAAAAAATATTGGGTTGCCTCCCAACGAGCACTAAGTTTATCGTCTTCAGCCAGACGCAATAAACTCTATAACCAACGAGTTACGTTAAGAATGAGCCACCATGTTATCTTATCTTCTTTTAATTTTCAGCCCTTGTGCCACTGGAAGACAAGATTTACTATGTGAATATGGGGGCTAGAAGTATGTTGGTTGTTATCTGATTGATTTTATCATTAATTGCATAGGTTAACAACTTCTCTTCCGTAGGGGTCATGTAAAAATCAACAACCATTATTTTGGGTCTGGCCGACATTGCGTACCAAGATGGGTTTAGCAGACCAAATGGACCCCCCCAGTCAGAAAGTGGAAGAGGAATGATCATGCCATCAATTATAAACTATTATTTTTCAAACATAAGGTTTTTATAAGTATTGAACATGTTAAGGAAGCCCTTATTGTTCCCCAAATTTTCTTCTACAACCTCAATTTTAAAATTTACTTGCATACGGTGGAGGTGAGAATAGCTTGGAGGGTGAGGGACTTTTGGGACTTCCACCAAATGATTAGTGTCAAGGAGATGAGAAATATCAGGAATGAAAGAAATATGCTCCTCAACACAAGGATGCTCATTGGGTTCAGGTGGATCTAACCAATTGGCTAATTGTAATGTGTCCAAGGTGAGTTTAGATTAAGCGAGGTCAGGAATGGGTAAAAAATTAACACCCTCCCCTAAATCAAGAGATGCCTGGTCAAGATGAAGTTCATGCGGGATATCTGGTCCCTCCTGAACCCAATGAAAATGCTTCATGAGTTCACTCAATTCTTTCTCCACCCTCACATCTTCTTCATCCTTCACTTGGAACAAGTACTCATCAAATGCAGGAAGGGCAATTAATGAAATTTGATCATTAACTAGCAAATCATCTTCCTCTTCTTCTCCCCCCAACTTAAGATCTCCAAACTCATCATTATCCTTTTCACAGATGGAATTGGGCTTGGGTTCCTTGGGTTGTTCCTCCGGATTAATGCCAAGACTGCTACTATCCCTCTTTAATATGTTCTCCTGGTATGACTCTTCCATAATTCCCTCATTATCTAAGTCAAGAGTGATATGATCTATGACTTTGGGGGAATAATGGGTTGATCATATAAACTTTCATTTTGGTCAAATCTAGAAAGTTGATATTCATGGATTGTAGTGGGATAGCTAGACAATTGGCCCATGTCCCTACCCATGGTGTTTTCATTAAGCTGGGCTAGATGGGCCTTCATTCTGGCAAAAGTATGTTGGTTGGCCTCAAAGAGTTGTTGATTGGCTTGGAAAGATTCTAGGATGAGCTGATACAGTTCATTAAACCTATCCTCCTTATTGATATTTATGTATGGAAGAGATGGATAAGGAGGTTGAGAACCAGACTGTGAAGGATAGTAATTTGATGGGTAATCGGTCTGATATGGTGGAGAGTATATGGGCTGTCCTCCATGTTCGGCTTGATCATAAGGGTTGTTTGTGTATTGAGCCCCATTTTGAAAGTTTTGTTCTGGAGGACTGTGGGTCTGGTCTTGATAGGATCCCCAAGAAAAATTGTGTTGGTCTCTCCAATTACAGTTGAAGGTATGTGGACATGGGTCAAAGTATGGTGTGGAAAGACCTTGAGAATATTGGACTTGTCCTTGGGTGAGAGATAAATCATATGTCCTATGGAAGAACTGAGGGGTTTTGGTATGATTTTGAGTTAAGGGTGAAAATTGGCCCACCATACGTAATGAGCTCTCATTCTGGATCGACCAAGAATTTGGGCTTTCAAGTGAGTCAGACTATGTTGGGTGAGATGTGAAAGTTGGGTTGGACACTCACCTACATAATGGGCAGGCCTGACCCACATTATGTGATTATTCTCTTGAAAAGAAGGTTGTGTAAAGAGTTTGGGATTCATAACCAAAAGTTGATCAAGTTTATAGTCCAATAAGTCCAATTTGTCTAATTTGTATGCCCAATCCATGAACGTAAATTATTCTCTCACCTCTTATTTTTGAGTTTTTTAAATATTTTTTATTTTTGATCAGTGATTTTTTATTTTTTATTCAATCACAAACAAGTCATAAAATAATATAACCTATGATATCTATCTGTAACACAGACCTAAAAATTAGATTTCTCACAAATTAACCAAAGTCCAACTTAGTTCCACCATCAAACTTTCCCACTGGCCAAGTAAGAGGTGTGGTTGTGGGAGGCTCCCCTACTCTCGTAGGGTGTTAATTAAAAAGTACAAGCCCGCTTAAGGCATTTGCTATTGGACCTCAAGCCTAGACACCAGTTTCAAAGATGTTAGTGGACTCAAGATGGACCGAAGTCTCATTGTGAACCTTAGGGTCAATTGCTACTCACTTTTATTAGGCTTGGGTTAGTGCAAAATGCAAGTAAATTATGATTTGCGGGCCAAAGAAGGGTGATCAAATCCCCACCTTATGTTGTTATGGGTGTTGCCCTTAAAGTATTTTAAAATGAAATGTAAAATCACAATTCAAATAAGGTGTTTCAATGCAAGATTAAATGTAAAGTGCATGAGCATGAACTTGACAAAATTTGAAGTACTCACCTTGTCCCTCGCATTCTTCAAAGATAAAATGACTGGAAGTAAAAATTAAATAACTAACTAAGATGTAGCCCTAAATGATGCATGTCCTAAGTATGATGTTTCTACTCTTGAAATGAAGACTTTTATTTGAGATTCAAGTTTTTTTTTAATGAACCTATCTAGCCAACAAGAAATTTTTTCTTCTTTTATTTTAGATCATTCCTAAACATGAAAGGTATCTAAATATGGAAGGTGAGAATATATTGAAACTAAATCTAGCGGGGAAAAATACTAACTTGATCGTACTCCCTCGTTCTTTATTTGAAAAATGAAAATAAGAAAATAAGGATAGAGAGAAGACCTACCCCAATAAGGCACATCATTTTTTTTGAATCTTTCTGATTTTTTAATTTTTTTATGATTCTCAGATTTTTTTCTTCTTTTTCTTAACAAGACCTTCACTTACAGATTTCTGCTTTATGTGATGTTTCTTTTTTTCTGGATTTTTTGATATCTATCTTTCTACATGCTGTTTCTACTTTTTGCGACGCTTTTCCTGACAGATTTTTTCTTGTGATTTTTTGGTCCAATTTTCTCCTGTTTTCTTCTTCTTTTTTTTCTACAAAAATGGAAAAAAGAAAGAGATATTAGTACAATTATATACACAAGAAAAACAAAGTTAGTAACTCAAAAATCAACATCCTCCCCAGCAAAGGTGCTAAAAATTGATAATGCAAAAGCGTATGTCGTTATTACACGCACGCTAGCAATCTTAGACCGCACCCACAACGAAATAATAAATAAATAAGCAAGTAGCACGATGGCGAGTGCGGGTCGAATTCATAGAGAGAATGAGATTTTTAAAGTTAAAACCTTGAGTTCCTTATATGGGCGAAATGTTTGTGTTTCTTTTAAAGTTGGAAAATCATGGAAATAAACCTATCTAGCAAACACCAGGCATAGAAAGGGAAAGAAGGGGAGAGAGGGAGAGAGAGAGAGAGAGAAGAGCAAGAGCAAGATGGAGAAAATAATTACTTCTATTGCATTAAAGAAAATCTCTATGAAGTGGCGAGACAAGATTACAATGAAATGATGAGACAAGATTACAACTATGATGAAAATAAAAATGCTACACACTATGAATGAAGAACACAAAATAAGAAGAATGCTAAGAGCCTGGAGCCAAAGTTGATGCAACGGTAGTGGTGATGGCGTCATCCCTCCTTGGGCTTGGATCACGAACCACCTTGCCGATGATGTCGTGTACGTCAGAGTGGATGCCACGTTCGCCTTTGAAGCCACCCTTGGAGGAGATTGCAGAGATGGAGAGAGGGGAAAATGTGAAGAAAAGAGGGTTAACTAAGGAGATATGAGAGAGGGAATGGTGATGGTGCAAGGTGGAAGAAGTAGGAGCAAGGATGAGGGGCGACCTAGCTAGATGAAGGGAGAGGGGAAGAGAGAGAGGTGAGTGTGACCTAGGGAGAGAGAGGTGAGGGTGAGGGCGCCCTAGGGAGAGGGAGAAAAAGAAAAAAATATTTTAAAAATAAGAACCCCTTATCTCTTTTTACAATTGATTTTTTATAGGAGAAATATGTTCCCTGGAGGGCTGGGATTAAAGTAGATGAGGATGGATGATGAGAATATAGAGGGAATGAGGTGGAGGAGGTGAGAAGGAGGCTAGCCACCCTCTCTTTTAGGGTTTGGGATGCACTCCCCCTTTATCTTTCCTATTTTGGTGGAGATTCCCTCCTTTTTCTCTCCTTGATTCTCTCCTCCATTATCTCCCATTTAAATTCTTACTTTATCTTTTCCTCCAACAAAAAATAGATGGTGGTTGCCTTTGAATTGGTCAAGAGAAGATGGGGGGGAGTGCACCCTAGGGCTTCCCTCCACTTGTCTTGCGACCTCTTTGCCCCACGCTTATCCTCCGATTGCCATGAGTGTCCTGCACATACACAATTTCAATTTAATCCATAAAAAATTATTACACTGTGTATATAAATTAAGAATGCTCATAATTATGCAATGTGAAGTTAATGCACATGGCCCTCAACTCCCCTTTATTGATTGAGAACACCAAATTAAGTCGATTTGCGTGAAATGCCCAATTTATGCATAAAGTTGAGGTTAACTATAAATTCTACAAAATTATCTAATTATATGCACTTAAAATGATGTGTGTGACATGAATTACCATAAAAGAATAGACACTTATCACACCGCCCAACTTGAGCATTGCTAGTCCCTAGCAATGTTAACAGTTAATGAGTCAGGACTGGCAAGAGCTCATGTTTCACATTTCATGGCCAGAGTATTATGCATCATGATTCAGATTGTTGGAGTATTACAAGTTCAAGTAATATGTGTCAGGAACAAAGTTCATCAGTCCATGCATTTAGACATTTCCTTAGATAAACTCAAAATTATATATTCCTTAGTGTAAGAGTGATATAACTTCACTAGTGGACACTAAACAACTGGATGAATGGGCTTTCTAACTATCACTTAATGATAATTTTCAAGACTGCATACTTCCAATCAGATCTTTGACTATTGGTAGCTTCACACTGCCTTCTCCTCTCTTTTTTGAGCACATGGTGCTGCACATCCCTTCACAGTTTGACGCGAATCTCAGCTCTTGTCTTACGAGTAGAAGACCCGATTACTAAGATCAGGGGCATTTTCCATGGTGTTTCTTTTTTGTGTGCTTTCCACTTATTTTCGACAGGCAGCTTTTTTCCTCACAATTTCTCTCCAAAGAGTATGTAGAAAATCAATCATCCCTAAGTGTTAACCAAAATTACCATCGTCCTTACGTTTGAAATCCACTAATCTCATTATTGTGCTAATGTGTGCAAGTTTAATAAAATTTCAGGTGTATTCTGAGGAAAATGCTAAAAACAAAACCAACTAATTCACCCCTCTAACTTACTACTATCGCATGTAAAACTCTCTAAAGTCCTATCATTTTTAGAAAAGTTTCTCCTTATGAAATATGAACATGAAGCACTTGTTATGGAATTTTTTTTAACAATCTATCCTCCCCCCAACTTAAGTGGCACTGTCTTCAATGGCATGAAAGATATGAGATATGCAGCCAAAAGAAGCTAGGAAAGGAGAGATACAACTTGATGTAAGGGGGCGGCGCCTCCTTAAAAACGGTGCTCCAAACTCCTTAAGGACACAAAAAATACAAATGACACAATAAGTTTTTTAGATAAAAAAATATTGGGTTGCCTCCCAACGAGCACTAAGTTTATTGTCTTCATCTAGACGTAATAAACTCCATAACCAACGAGTTGCGTTAAGAATGAGCCCCCATGTTATCTTATCTTCTTTTAATTTTCAACCCTTGTGCCACTGGAAGACAAGATTTACTATGCGAATATGGGGGCGAGAAGTATGTTGGTTGTTATCACGATTGATTTTATCATTAATGGCATAGGTTAACAACTTCTCTTCCGTAGGGGTCATGTAAAAATCAACAACCATTATTTTGGATCTGGCTGACATTGCATACCAAGTTGGGTTTAGCAAACCAAATGGACCCCCCCAGTCAGAAAGTGGATGAGGAATGATCATGTCATCAATTATAAAATATTCTTCTTCAAACATAAGGTCTTTATAAGTGTTGACATGTTAATGCAGACCTTATTTTTCCCCAAATTTTCTTCTACAACGTCAATTTTAAAATTTACTT
The DNA here is from genome assembly GCA_022559845.1 of Amorphophallus konjac. Classification (NCBI taxonomy): domain Eukaryota; kingdom Viridiplantae; phylum Streptophyta; class Magnoliopsida; order Alismatales; family Araceae; genus Amorphophallus; species Amorphophallus konjac. The sequence goes on from CM040121.1 coordinate 138,989,344, forward strand.
TCATATGGTGGAGGTGAGAATAGCTTGGAGAGTGAGGGACTTTTGGGACTTCCACCAAATGATTAGTGTCAAGGAGATGAGAAATATCAGGAATGAAACAAATATGCTCCTCAACACAAGGATGCTCATTGGGTTCAGGTGGATCTAACCAATTAGCTAATTGCAATGTGTCCAAGGTGAGTTTAGATTCACCGAGGTCAGGAATGGGTAAAAGATTAACACCCTCCCCTAGATCAAGAGATGCCCGGTCAGGATGAAGTTCATGCGGGGTATCTGGTCCCTCCTTAACCCAAGAAAACTATTTCATGAGTTCACTCAATTCTTTCTCCACCCTCACACCTTCTTCGTCCTTCACTTGGAACAAGTACTCATCAAATACAGGAAGGGCAATTAATGAAATTGGATCATTAACTAGCAAATTTTCTTCCTCTTCTTCTCCCCACAACTTAAGATCTCCAAACTCATCATTACCCTCTTCACATATGGAATTGGGCTTGGGTTCCTTAGGATGTTCCTCCGGATTAATGCAAAGACTGCTACTATCTCTTTAATTTGTTCTCCTGGCATGACTCTTCCATAATTCCCTCATTATCTATGTCAAGAGTGATATGATCTATGACTTGGGGAATAATGGGTTGATCATATAAACTTTCATTTTTGTCAAATCCAGAAAGTTGATATTTAGAGATTGTAGTGGGATAGCTAGACATTTGGTCCATGTCCCTACCCATGGTGTTTTCATTAAGCTGGGCTAGATGGGCCTTCATTCTGGCAAAAGTCTGTTGGTTGGCCTCAAAGAGTTGTTGATTGGCTTGGAAAGATTCTAGGATGAGCTGATGCGGTTCATTAAACCTATCCTCCTTATTGATATTTGTGTATGGAAGAGATGGATAAGGAGGTTGAGAGCTAGACTGTGAAGGATAGTAATTTGATGGGTAATCGGTCTGATATGGTGGAGAGTATATGGGATATCCTCCATGTTGGGCTTGATCATAAGAGTTGTTTGTGTATTGAACCCCATTTTGAAAGTTTTGTTCTGGAGGACTGTGGGTCTGGTCTTGATAGGATCCCTAAGAAAAATAGTGTTGGCCTCTCCAATTAGAGTTAAAGGTATGTGGACATGGGTCAAAGTATGGTGTGGAAAGACCTTGAGAATTTTGGACTTGTCCTTGGGTGAGATATAAATCATGGGTCCTATGGAAGAACTGAGAGGTTTGGGTATGATTTTGAGTTAAGGGTGAAAATTGGCCCACCATATGTAATGAGCTCTCATTTTGGATCGACCAAGAATTTGGGCTTTCATAGTGAGTCGGACTATGTTGGGTGAGATGTAAAAGTTGGGTTGGACACTCACCTACATAATGGACCGGCCTGACCTACATCATGTGATTTTTCTCTTGAAATGAAGGTTGTGTAAAGAGTTTGGGATTCATAACCAAAAGTTGATCAAGTTTATGGTCCAATAAGTTCAATTTGTCCAATTTGTATACCCAATCCATGAACGTAAATTATTCTCACACTCTAATTTTTGACTTTTTTATATATTTTTTATTTTTGATATGTGATTTTTTATTTTTTATTTTTTTATGCAATCACAAACAAGTCAACAAACAATTTAACCTATGATATCTGTGTGTAACCCAGACCTAAAAATTAGATTTCTCACAAATTAACCTAAGTCCAACTTAGATCCACCATCAAACTTGCCTACTGCCCAAGTAAGAGATGTGGTTGTGGGAGGCTCCCCCTAGGCTCATAGGGTCCCAATGAAAAAGTACAAGCCCGCTTAAGGCGTTTGCTATTGGACCTCTAGCCTAGACACCAGTTTCAAAGATGTTAGTGGACTCAAGATGGGCCGAAGTCTCATTGTGAACCTTAGGGTCAATTGTTACTCACTTTTATTGTGCTTGGGTAAGTGCAAAATGCAAGGGAATTATGATTTGCGGGTCAAAGATGGGTGATCAAATCCCCACCTTATGTTGTTATGGGTGCTGCCCTTAAAGTATTTTAAAATGAAATGTAAAATCACAATTCAAATAAGGTGTTTCAATGCAAGATTAAATGTAAAGTGCATGAACATGAACTTGACAAAATTTGAAGTACTCACCTTGTCCCTCGCATTCTTCAAAGATAAAATGACTGAATAATAAAAATTAAATAACTAACTAAGATGCAACCCTAAGTGATGCATATCCTAAATAGGATGTTTCTACTCTTGAAATGAAGACTTTTATTTGAGGTTCAAGTTTTTTATTAATGAACCTATCTAGCCAGCAAGAATTTTCTTCTTCTTTTTTTTTAGATCATTCCTAAACATGAAAACTATCTAAATATGGAAAGTGAGAAAATAATGAAACTAAATCTAGCGGGGAAAAATACTAACCTTGATCACATTCCCCCGTTCTTTATTTGAAAAATAAAAAATAAGAAAATAAGGATAGAGAGAAGACCTACCCCAATAAGGCACATCATTTTTTTTGAATCTTTCTGATTTTTTAATTTTTTGTGATTCTTAGATTTTTTTTCTTATTTTTCTTAACAGGACCTTCACTTACAGATTTCTACTTTCTATGACGTTTCTTTTTTTCTGGATTTTCTGATATCTATCTTTCTGCTTGAAGTTTCTACTTTCTACTACGCTTTTCCTGACATATTTTTTCTTGTGATTTTTATGTCCAATTTTTCTCATATTTTTTTCTTCTTTTTTTTCTAAAAAAATGGAAAAAAGAAAGAGATATTAGTAAAATTATATACACAAGAAAAACAAAGTTAGTAACTCAAAAATCAACATCCTCCCCAGCAAAGGCGCTAAAATTTGATAACGTAGAAGCATATGTCGTTATTACACGCGCACTAGCAATCTTCGACGGCACTCACAATGAAATAATAAATAAATAAGCAAGTAGCACGATGGCGAGTGCGGGTCGAATCCATAGAGAGAATGAGATTTTTAAAGTTAAAACCTTGAGTTCCTTATATGGGTGAAATGTTTGTGTTTCTTTTAAAGTTGGAAAATCATGGAAATAAACCTATCTAGCAAACACCATGCATAGAAAGAGAAAGAAGGGGAGAGAGAGAGAGAAGAGAGAGAGAGAGAGAGAGAGAGAGAGAGAGAGAGAGAGAGAGAGAGAGGGAGAGGAGCAAGATGGAGAAAATAATTACTTCTATTGCATTAAAGAAAATCACTATGAAGTGGTGAGACAAGATTACAATGAAATGACGAGACAAGATTATAACTATGATGAAAATAAAAATGCTACACACTATGAATGAAGAACACAAAATAAGAAGAATGCTAAGAGCCTGGAGCCAAAGTTGATACAACGGTGGTGGTGATGGCGCCTTCCCTCCTTGGCCTTGGATCACGAACCACCTTGCTGATGATGTCGTGTACGTCAGTGTGGATGCACCTTCGCCTTTGAAGCCACCCTTGGAGGAGATTGTAGAGATGGAGAACAGAGATCTAGGGTGAGGAAGAGAGGGGAAAATGTGAAGAAAAGAGGGTTAACTAAGGAGATCTGAGAGAGGGAAGGGTGATGGTGCAAGGTGGAAGAAGTAGGAGCAAGGATGAGGGGCGACCTAGCTAGATGAAGGGAGAGGGGAAGAGAGAGAGGTGAGTGTGACCTAGGGAGAGAGAGGTGAGGGTGAGGGCGCCCTAGGGAGAGGGAGAAAGAGAAAAAAATATTTTAAAAACAAGAACCCCCTTTTCTCTTCTTACAATTGATTTTTTATAGGAGAAATATGTTCCCTGGAGGGCTGGGATTGAAGTAGATGAGAATGGATGGTGAGAATACAGCGGGAATGAGGTGGAGGAGGTGAGAAGGAGGCTAGCCTCCCCCTCTTTTAGGGTTTAGGGCGCCCTCCCCCTTTGTCTTTCCTATTTTGGTGGAGATTCCCTCCTTTTTCTCTCCTTGATTCTCTCCTCAACTATCTCCCATTTAAATTCTTACTTAATCTTTTCCTCCAACAAAAAATAGATGGTGGTTGCCTTTGAATTGGTCAAGAGAAGATGGGGGGCACCCTAGGGCTTCCTTCCACTTGTCTTGTGACCTCTTTGCCCCTCGCTTATCCTCTGATTGCCCTGAGTGTCCTGCACATACACAATTTCAATTTAATCCATAAAAAATTATTACACTATGTATATAAATTAAGAATGCTCATAATTATGCAATGTGAAGTTAATGCACAGGGCCCTGAACTCCCCTTTATTGATTGAGAACACCAAATTAAGTCTATTTGCGTGAAATGCCCAATTTATGCATAAAGTTGAGGTTATCTATAAAATTTGGAAATTTATCTAATTATATGCACTTAAAATGGTGTGTGTGACATGAATTATCATAAAAGAATAGACACTTATCACACCCCCCAACTTGAGCATTGCTAGTCTCTAACAATATAAACAGTTAATGAGTCAGGATTGGCAAGAGCTCATGTTTCACATTTCGTGGCCAGCGTATTATGCATCATGATTCAGACTGTTGGAGTATTACAAGTTCAAGTAATATGTGTCAGGAACAAAGTTCATCAGTCCATGCATTTAGACATTTCTCAAGATAAACTCAAAATTATATATTCCTCAGTGTAAGAGTGATATAACTTGAGTAGTGGACACTAAACAATTGGATGAATGGGCTTTCTAACCATCACTTAATGATAATTTTCAAGACTGCATACTTCCAATCAGATCTTTGACTATTGGTAGCTTCACACTGCCTTCTCCTCTCTTTTTTTGAGCACATGGTGCTGCACATCCCTTCACCGTTTGACGGGAACCTCAGCTCTTGTCTTAGGAGTAGCAGACCCGGTTACTAAGATCTGGGGTGTAACGACCCGGAGATCCAGATACCGGTAAACTGATACTAAGAACTTGGAGGCGCCACCCAAGAGGCTGATGAGGCCCCGTAAGGGTTGGGAGGATTGGTTGAGGAGGTGCATAATGAACTGGAATTACACGCGCAATTATAAAATGGCAATTTTAAGCGGAAGCAATTTAAAATAACAGAGTGATATATTTATATATACTAGTCCAGATCCAACTTTACAAGTCCAACGCTGTAAAAATGTCAAAATAAACAACTACACGGGGCATACCCCGGTCAAAAGAGAAAGAAAGACAGACGGACAGACTAGCAGGCCACTGCTGGCTCTATGACTTCCCGCCAAAAGAGCGAGGAAAACCCGTAGACTGTTGCTCCGCCTCACCTGAAAAGGAAGGGTGAGTCTCACAACATAGACTCAGTAGGGTTCACGTGGATCCCCACCTCGTAACGAAACATATAAAAGCAAGTAATCATGCAATGGCATAAAGAAATGACAGAAATAAAGCTGTATATGCACGTGAACAAATTAAAAATAGCTAACTGAAATGCCATTTAATATTCACATGAATAATTAAACTCAGAATCGTAATCTACCAATAGAATAATAATTCAACAATTCCAAGTGACATGAGAAAGAAAGGACCACCAGAAAGAAGACCAGATGCGTCCACTGACGACTTATACTGTGTCTCAAGTATCTACACGAGCCTGGAACGCGGCAAGTGAGACATGTAACAGTAACCAAGGTCAAGAACTAGTCAGGGTCACACTCGTTAGTGTCAGTCCAAGCCCCTGACCACGTGTGCACACACAGGCTCAATGCCATGAGTCAGGCCTCTAGCTAGTTTTTCCCCCCTAGTAGGATGCTACTGCCAAGCAAGGGGGCCCACGGAAACTAGCTTACAAACCGTACATCGGGACTACCCCGCCACCTCTCCCAGGTGGGTCGACACTAAAGGTTGTAGGGCTACGACTAGTGGTTCCATCACAAGGAAAGAGAAAATAATTTTATTGGGATCTAAAAACATGCCACAGTTTATAAAAATATTTAAACATGGCGAACATGCAGTATTAAATGCATAATTAAATGAACATGATAAAATTCACACACCCAGGATCAAACGGTCTACTACAGGCCCGCAAGGACACGGTAAATGGTCAAGTGTTTGACCGCTAGACAGACCCAAACGGTCCTCTCCATGACCGCTTTGCCACGAATATTTCACATAATTAAACGGGATGAAACCTGATCGTAAACGGTCGCACGATGGACCGCTTAAGGACGGTAAACGGTCTGGTCAAAGGCCGCTAGACTCACACCGCCTTACTTGGTCAAAGGACTAAACGGTCACCTACTAGCCCGCTAGGGTCCGCAAACGGTCGGTCGAATGACTGCCTAAGATACCAAATGGTCAAGCGTAAGACCGCTTAGGTCCACCGCCTTACCCCTATTTGTAAGCGGTCACTGGGACGACTGTAAGCCGCCCAGAGCACCGAAAACGTTGGAATTCCAATTGGAACCCCTCCCAATCGATTCAAATCGATGGGAAAACACTGTTTAACCTGTTCCCTGCCTTCCCACATCCATTCCACAATAATTACATGCCCAAAAACATAAAACAATGGCCATGGATGGATTGAAAACATAAATTACAATGTTCATGCTATCAAGACATAAATGACGATGTTCATGCATATAGGCCGGCTATTAACATGCCAAGGGATGGGGAATCAATCCTAAAGAGGTAAGGAAGCCATCCCCCTACTTGGTTTAAGCCGAAAACACCGTTCCACGTCTGTTCACGCAAAGGACGCCGCACTCCACACGTGGGTTCCCGCCTCCATGCTCCACGGCTCGCCTCCACGATGACACCGCCACACCTCTCACGCCCCAAGCTCGCCGAAATCACCACCTGCAAATCCTGCAGTGCCCCGGGGTGAGTACACCGCCGAGGGAGCAAGGAGAGAGGGGGGACGTGCCAGAGAGAAAGAGAGGGTGAGGGGAGAGAGAGAGAACCCTCGTGGGTTTTTAAAATATTTGATATATTATTTTTTTTGTTAAAAAAACTCAAATTACAAAAAGGCCTTAAAAGAAGTGAAATTGCATAAATGCCTTATTTTATTTCTAAATACTTATACAAATTGGTTAAGCCCACTTAACTAGGCCCATTAAGCCCAATAAAATAGCCTAAATTCGTGAATCTTCCCACACTTCAATACCGATAAGGATCCACTAAGAATCCATTAATTATCGGATCTTACAGTCCCTCCCTCCTAATAGAAATTTCATCCTCGAAATTTAAAAGGAAGCACAAGGAGAAAACTGAAAGAAAATATACCTTACTCGAATAAAAACGGAAACTCTGACGCATATCGTCCTCGTGTTCCCACGTAGCTTCATTACCCGAGTGACGCTGTCATACTACCTTTACCAGAGGGATTACCTTATTTGTCAGTCGTTGTTCACGATGATCATCAATTCGTATTGGAAACTCTAACGTGGATAGATCTGCTGCCACTTCAGGCCACATTAAATCATCTAACACGTGAGATGCATCAGGAATATACTTTCTTAACTGAGAAACATGAAACACATCGTGGATTGCTTGCATCACCGATGGCAACTGAAGTCGATAAGCCACTTGGCCCACACGTTCCAGAATAGGAAACGGACCAACATATCAGGGACTAAGCTTTCCACGCTACCCAAATCTCATCATACCTTTCATCGGAGATATTTTCACAAAAATAGAATCTCCAGGCTCAAATTGCAATGGTCTCCTATGCCGATCCGCATAGCTTTTCTGTCGACTTTGAGCTGTCAACATTTTCTTTCTGATCCGGTGCACCACATCAACACACTACTGAATCATATCTGGCCCTGTCAATAGTCGGTCACCAGTCTCAAACCAGTCCAACGGTGTACGACAAGGACGCCCATACAAAGCTTCATACGGAGCCATATCAATACTGGAATGATAACTGTTATTACATGAGAATTCCACCAGTGGCAAGTTTTGACTCCACGAAACCTGCCAATCCAAGCAACACGATCGCAGCATATCTTCTAATGTCTGAATAGTCCTTCGGAATGACCATCAGATTGAGGATGATACGCTGAACTAAATGCAGTTCCGTACCTAACGCCTTTTGAAAGCTCTGCCAGAAGCCAGAAGTAAAACGCGGGTCACGGTCTGACACAATGGATATTGGAATTCCATGCAACGGCACAATCTTTTCGACATACAGCTCCGCCAATCTCTGAACATTCCATGTCACCTGATCGGCAACATTCTTGTTGTCTTAGTTAGACGATCAACTAACAGCCAAATACCATCATAGCCTTGAGAAGTGCGAGGCAAACCCACAATAAAATCAGTAGTGATGTGATCCCATTTCTTCATCGGAATCTCCAAGGGTTGAAGCATTCCTCTAGGCTTTTGATGCTCATCTTTGACCTGTTGACCTGTCAAACATTTAGACACAAAATCAGCTACATCTTTCTTCATACTTGGCCACCAAAATTGCCTTTTCACATTATGATACATTTTCGTGATGCCGGGATGAATAACATAGCGAGATCCATGCACTTCACGCAAAATGACATTCCTCAAAGATTCATTAGCTGGAACATAAAGTCTACCTCTGAATCTAACCACATAATCATCACTGAACTCCACATCTGGCATTAACACAATGCGAGACAACTCAGAATCTGCCTGTTGTGCCTCCCTGATCTGCTGGTAAATAGCTCGAGTCATCACTAGACTAGCAAACATGGCTACCATCGGATCACGGGGAATTTTCAATCTGAATGTCTCACAAGGAAACTGTTCCCACAACTTCCATTCTCGAATCAATACATGACTGATCTACACCTTCCTACTCAAAGCATCGGCCACCACATTCATCTTGCCAGGTTGATAAGACAAAGTAAAATCATAGTCTTTTATATACTCCATCCACCTGCGCTGACGAAGATTCAAATCCTTCTGAGAAAACACATACTTCAAGCTTTGATGATCTATGAAGATCTCAAACTTCTCACCATACAAGTAGTGTCGCCATATTTTCAATGCAAAAATCACCGTCGCCAACTCTAAATCATGAGCGGGATAATTTTCTTCATGTTGCTTTAATTGCCAGGACGCATATGCCACAACCTTGCCATGTTGCATAAGCACTGCACCCAACCCTACTCGAGAAGCATCTGTACACACAATGAAGCCACTTGAACTAGAAGGCAAAACAAGCACCGGAGAAGTGGTGAGCAGCCTTTTCAATTCATTGAAGCTCTGCTCACACTTATCGACCATACAAATGGAACATCTTTGGGGTCAACTTAGTCATCGGCGTGACAATTCGTGCAAAATCTTGAATAAATCTTCTGTAATAACTAGCAAGACCCAGAAAGCTCTTGATCTCTGTCACAGTCTTAGGGCTCTGCCATTGTAGAACAGTTTCAATTTTAACAGGATCAACTGCAACTCCATCGCCAAAAATCACATGGCCTAGAAAATGAACTTCCCGAAGCCAAAACTCACATTTGCTGAATTTAGCATAGAGCTCGTGATCTCGCAGAGTCTGCAATACTACCCGAAGATGCTGAACATGTTCTTCCTCAGAGGCAGAATAGACCAAAATATCATCTACAAAGATCACCACAAATTGGTCCAAATATGGACGAAACACACGATGCATGAGGTCCATAAACGCTGCTGGAGCATTGGTTAGCCCAAATGGCATAACCAAAAATTCATAGTGACCATACCTCGTACTAAAGGCAGTCTTCTCCACATCAGATTCCCTAATCCTCAATTGGTAATAACCAGATCGAAGATCAATCCGTGAAAAGACGCTTGCCGACTGAAGTTGGTCAAACAAATCATCAATCCTGGGCAAATGATATTTATTCTTGATAGTCACCTGATTTAATTGCCTGTAATCAATACATAGCCTCAGGCTTCCATCTTTCTTCTTCACAAATAATACAGGAGCACCCCATGGAGAAAATCTAGGACGGATATAGCCCTTTCCCAACAATTCTAACAACTACGCTCTCAACTCTTTCAATTCTCCAGGACCATACGGTAAGGTGCCTTTGCTAAAGGTATTGTACCTAGAATTAATTCAATTACCATCTCAATCTCTCGCTGTGGGGGTAAGCCTGGCAACTCATCAGGAAACACATCAGGAAATTCACAAATCACAGGAATATCGTTTATCTCCTACTGTGGTGCCTCGACAACAACCACGGAAGCAAAGAATCCCTGACAACCTGCATTAAGTAATCTACATGCTCGAATAGCAGAAATAAGCAAGCGAGAAGAACGAGATCAAATACCTTGAAAATAGAATGTCGCTTTCCCAGATGGCTGAAAATAAACTTTCTTCGATTTACAATCAACCACGGCTCCATAATTTTCTAACCAATCCATGCCCATAATAACGTCATAGTCTACTAGCTTCAACGCATATAGCCTAGCTGGCAACTACTGATTCCCAATCACTATAGGAGTCTCATGAAGACAGAAAGGTGTAAACATGAACAGCCTAGAAGGCAATTCAACAAGTAACTCACAAGACATTTCTGATGTCGGCTCCTCAATACAAGCAACAAAATCTTCAGAAATAAATGAATGAGAAGCACCTGAGTCAAATAAAACACGAGCTGCATGACCATAAATCATAATGATACCTTCCACAAGATGAGACGCCACTACTTCAGAACGAGTCATATGCGTGACTCTCCCTTTTTGCTTCTTTCCGCCTGCCGTTGACTGCTGTGACGACGATACTGACGCCTGTGAATACTGCTGTGATTGTGATGGTGGTGGAGGTCGAAACTGTTGTGGCTGTGAAAACTGAACAGGCTGCTTCAGCCTCAGTGGACAATTACGAACCATGTGACCCACCTGATCACATCTAAAACACACCACGGACATCGAACATGGTCACCCCAAATGATTACCGCCGCACCTCGGACATGGTCTCGGCTGACTGGCCACCAATCCCTGTCGCTAAAAAGAAGTGGGTGCTGCTTGTTGCACATTACCAGAGGAAGCTTGCTAGCCATACTGCTTCTTGATTTCCTAAACATCCGCTTGAACTTGGATTTCATGGAGGAAGTACCACTGGTAGAAGGAACAGAAGATGGTACCCCCGTCACACTTGGTAGACTACTGGCATGTTGCTGCTGCACACCATGCTGCACTGGCTCAACTTGGGTTCGCCCTCTAGATCTTGCCATATCAAGTTCTAACGCTGCTGCTGCCTGATATGCTACATCTAATTCTGCCACTCGAGTTGCAATCAGAGGCTGCCTCAGCTCTGGCTTCAAACCACGCAGAAATTGCTCAGTCTTCAACCCTTCATCAGCAAGAATATGAGGAGCATACCGACCCAATTCCATTTATTTGTTCTGATACTGCAAGACTGTCATCTCGCCCTGAGCCAACTCCATAAACTAGTGCATTTTGTCCATTGTGAGATAAGCCGGACTGTAAGTATGCTCGAACGAAGTCACGAACTCCTTCCATGTAATCAGTCGAAGAGGACTTGACTTAAAAGTCACCTCCCACTCCGTGGTCCACCACGCGAGTGTTGCCCCCTGTAACCAAAACGTAGCTAGCATCACCTTCTCATCTTCAGTGCACTCCATAGAACGGAATACACGCTCTGTTGCATCTAGCCAAACCCTAGCCGCATCTAGATCAGCTTGTCCTTCATATGTCGGTGGGTGAAAAGAAGAAACTCCTTTAGAACTCGCCCACGACCACCTTGAGGCAATAAGTCTTCACCAGCAGCAGGGTCAACACAACCTTGCCCTTGAACATTCGCTGGAGGAGGCGAAGTACCGCTCTCTTCCCTTGGAACATCTCGGGGCACATTAGCTTGGACTCGACCTCGGCCTCTCCGTCTAGGCGGCATTGCAATCTAAACTTACAAGAAAACACACAACAGAAGATCCATAAGTAATCACGGAAAAACAATCTAAGCCAGCAATTGTGGTACACAAGGACTTGTTCTGGACTATTGCAATTTCAATTCCTTATACATCACCCCCACACCGCTCTGATACCAACTGTAACGACCCGGAGATCCAGATACCGGTAAACCGATACCAAGAACTCGGAGGCGCCACCCAAGAGGCTGATGAGGCCTGGTAAGATTTGGGAGGATTGGTTGAGGAGGTGCATAATGAACTAGAATTACACGCGCAATTATAAAATGGCAATTTTTAGCGGAAGCAATTTAAAATAACATAGTGATATATTTATATATACTAGTCCAGATCCAACTTTAAAAGTCCAACACTGTACAAAAGTCAAAATAAATAACTACACGGGGCATACCCCGGTCAAAAGAGAAAGAAAGACAGACGGATAGACAAACATACCACTGCTGGCTCTATGACTTCCCGCCAAAAGCGCGAGAAAAACCCGTAGACTGTTGCTCCGCCTCACCTGAAAAGGAAGGGTGAGTCTCACAACATAGACTCAGTAGGGTTCACGTGGATCCCACCTCGCAACGAAACATATAAAAGCAAGTAATCATGCAATGGCATAAAGAAATGAAAGGAAATAAAGTTGTATATGCACGTGAACAAATTAAAAATAGCTAACTGAAATGCCATTTAATATTCACATGAATAATTAAACTCGAGAATCGTAATCTACCAATAAATAATAATTCAACAATTCCAAGTGACTGGAGAAAGAAAGAACCACCAGAAAGAAGACCAGACGCGTCCACTGACGACTTATACTGTGTCTCAAGTATCTACACGAGCCTGGAACGCGGCAAGCGAGACACGTAACAGTAACCAAGGTCAAGAACTACTCAGGGTCACACTCGTCAGTGTCAGTCCAAGCCCCTGACCACGTGTGCACACACAGGCTCAATGCCTTGAGCCAGACCTCTAGCTAGTTTTCCCCCCCAGTAGGACGCTACTGTCAATAAGGGGGCCCATGGAAACAAGCTTACAAACCGTACATCGGGACTACCCCACCACCTCTCCATGGTGGGCCGACACTAAAGGTCACCGGGCTACGACTAGTGGTTCCATCACAAGGAAAGAGAAAATAATTCTATTGTGATCTAAAAACATGCCACAGTTTATAAAAATATTTAAACATGGCAAACATGCAGTATTAAATGCATAATTAAATGAACATGATAAAATTCACACACTACAGGTTCAAACGGTCTACTATAGGCCCGCAAGGACATGGTAAACGATCATGTGTTTGACCGCTAGACTGACCCAAACGGCCCTCTCCATGACCGCTTTGCCACGAATATTTCACATAATTAAACGGGATGAAACCTGATCATAAACGGTCGCACGATGGACCGCTTAAGGACGGTAAACGGTCTGGTCAAAGGCCGCTAGACTCACACCGCCTTACTTGGTCAAAGGACTAAACGGTCACCTACTAGCCCTCTAGGGTCCGCAAACGGTCGGTCGAATGACCGCCTAAGATTCCAAACGGTCAAGCGTAAGACCGCTTAGGTCCACCGCCTTACCCCTGTTTGCAAGCGGTCACTGGGACGACCATAAGCCACTTAGAGCACAAAAAACGTAGGAATTCCAATTGGAACCCCTCCCAATCAATTCAAATCAATGGGAAAACATGGTTTAACCTGTTCCCTGCCTTCCCACATCCATTCCACAGCAATTGCATGCCCAAAAACATAAAACAATGGCCATGGATGGATTGAAAACATAAATTATAATGTTCATGCTATCAAGACATAAATGACAATGTTCATGCATATAGGCCGGCTATTAACATGCCAAGGGATGGGGAATCAATCCTAACGAGGTAAGGAAGCCATCCCCCTACTTGGTTCAAGCCGAAAACACTGTTCCGCGTCTGTTTCACGCGAAGGACGCCGCGCTCTACATGTGGGTTCCTGCCTCCACGCTCCATGGGTCGCCTCCACGATGACACCGCCACACCTCTCACGCTCCAAGCTCGCCGAAATCACCACCTACAAATCCTGTAGCGCCCCGGGGTCAGCACACCGCCGAGGGAGCAAGGAGAGAGGGGGGACGTGCGAGAGAGAAAGAGAGGGTGAGGGGAGAGAGAGCGAACCCTCGTGGGTTCGCAAAATATTTGATATATTATTTTTTTTTGTTAAAAAAACTCAAATTATAATAAGGCCTTAAAAGAAGTTAAATTACATAAATGCCTTATTTTATTTCTAAATACTTATACAAATTGGTTAAGCCCACTTAACTAGGCCCATTAAGCCCAATAAAATAGCCTAAATTCGTGAATCTTCCCACACTTCAATACCTATAAGGATCCACTAAGAATCCATTAATTACCGGATCTTACAGTCCCTCCCTCCTAATAGAAATTTCATCCTCGAAATTTAAAAGGAAGCACAAGGTGAGAACCGAAAGAAAATATACCTTACTCGAATAAAAATGGAAACTGCTGACGCATATCATCCTCACGTTCCCAAGTAGCTTCATTACCCGAGTGACGTTGCCATACTACCTTTACCAGAGGGATTATCTTATTTGTCAGTCGTTGTTCATGACGATCATCAATTTGTATTGGAAACTCTGGCGTGGATAGATCCGCTGTCACTTCAGGCCACATTAAATCATCTAACACGTGAGATGTATCAGGAATATACTTTCTTAACTGAGAAACATAAAACATATCGTGGATTGCTTGCATCGCCGATGGCAACTGAAGTCGATAAGCCACTTGGCCCACACGTTCCAGAATAGGAAACGGACCAACATATCGGGGACTAAGCTTTCCATGCTGCCCAAATCTCATCACACCTTTCACCGGAGATATTTTCACAAAAATAGAATCTCCAGGCTCAAATTGGAATGGTCTCCTACACCGATCTGCATAGCTTTTCTCCTTATGAAACATGAACATGAAGCACTTGTTACGGATTTTTTTTTACCAATCTGTCCTCCCCCCAACTTAAGTGACATTGTCTTCAATGGCATGAAAGATATGAGATATGCTGCCAATAGAAGCTAGGAAAGGGGAGATACAACCTGATGTAAGGGGGTGGCACCTCCTTAAAAATGGTGCTCCAAACTCATTAAGGACACAAAAAATACAAATGACATAATAAGTTTTTTAGAGAAAAAATATATTGGGTTGCCTCCCAACGAGCACTAAGTTTATCGTCTTTAGCAAGACGCAACAAACTCCATAACCAACGAGTTGCGTTAAGAATGAGCCACCATGTTATCTTCTCTTCTTTCAATTTTCAACCCTTGTGCCACTAGAAGACAATATTTACTATGCGAATATGGGGGCTAAAAGTATGTTGGTTGTTATCATGATTGATTTTATCATTAATTGCATAGGTTAACAACTTCTCTTCCGTAGGGGTCATGTGAAAATCAACAACCATTATTTTGGGTCTGGCCGACATTGCATACCAAGATAGGTTTAGCATACCAAATGGACCCCCCCAGTCAGAAAGTGGATGAGGAATGATCATGTCATCAATTATCAACTATTCTTCTTTAAACATAAGGTCTTTATAAGTGTTGAACATGTTAGTGCATACATTATTGTTCCCCAAATTTTCTTCTACAACCTCAATTTTAAAATTTACTTGCATATGGTGGAGGTGAGAATAGCTTGGAGGGTGAGGGAATTTTGGGACTTCCACCAAATGATTAGTGTCAAGGAGATGAGAAATATCAAGAATGAAAGAAATATGCTCCTCAACACAAGGATGCTCATTGGGTTCAAGTGGATCTAACCAATTAGCTAATTGTAATGTGTCCAAGGTGAGTTTAGATTCACCGAGGTCAGGAATGGGTAAAAGATTAACACCCTTCCCTAGATCAAGAGATGCCCGGTCAGGATGAAGTTCATGCGGGGTATCTAGTCCCTCCTTAACCCAAGAAAAATATTTCATTAGTTCACTCAATTCTTTCTCCACCCTCACATCTTCTTCGTCCTTCACTTGGAACAAGTACTCATCAAATGTAGGAAGGGCAATTAATGAAATTGGTTCATTAACTAGCAAATTCTCTTTCTCTTCTTCTCCCCCCAACTTAAGATCTCCAAACTCATCATTACCCTCTTCACATATGGAATTGGGCTTGGGTTCCTTAGGATGTTCCTCCGGATTAATGCAAAGACTGCTACTATCTCTTTAATTTGTTCTCCTGGCATGACTCTTCCATAATTCCCTCATTATCTATGTCAAGAGTGATATGATCTATGACTTGGGGAATAATGGGTTGATCATAAAAACTTTCATTTTGGTCAAATCCAGAAAGTTGATATTCAGAGATTGTAGTGGGATAGCTAGACATTTGGTCCATGTCCCTACCCATGGTGTTTTCATTAAGCTGGGCTAGATGGGCCTTCATTCTGGCAAAAGTTAGTTGGTTGGCCTCAAAGAGTTGTTGATTGGCTTGGAAAGATTATAGGATGAGTTGATGCAGTTCATTAAACCTATCCTCCTTATTGATATTTGTGTATGGAAGAGATGGATAAGGAGGTTGAGAACCAGACTGTGAAGGATAGTAATTTGATGGATAATCGGTCTCATATGGTGGAGAGTATATGGGATGTCCTCCATGTTGGGCTTCATCATAAGGGTTGTTTGTGTATTGAGCCCCATTTTGAATGTTTTGTTCTAGAGGACTGTGGGTCTGGTCTTGACAGGATCCCCAAGAAAAATTGTGTTGGTCTCTCCAATTAGAGTTAAAGGTATATGAACATGGGTCAAAGTATGGTGTGGAAAGACCTTCAGAATTTTGGACTTGTCCTTGGGTGAGAGATAAAATCATGGGTTCTGTGGAAGAACCGAGGGGTTTGGGTATGATTTTGAGTTAAGGGTGAAAATTGGCCAACCATATGTAATGAGCTCTCATTTTGGATCGACCAAGAATTTGGGCTTTAATAGTGAGTCAGACTATGTTAGGTGAGATGTGAAAGTTGGGTTGGACACTCACCTACATAATGGGCTGGCCTGACCCACATCATGTGATTATTCTCTTGAAAAGAAGGTTGTGTAAAGAGTTTAGGATTCATAACCAAAAGTTGATCAAGTCTATGGTCCAATAAGTTCAATTTGTCCAATTTGTATGCCCAATCGATGACCGTAAATTATTCTCTCAGCACTTATTTTGACTTTTTTTAATATTTTTAATTTTTGATCTAGGATTTTTTATTTTTTATTTTTTTTGCAATCACAAACAAGTCATTAAACAATTTAACCAATGATATCTATGTGTAACCTAGACCTAAAAATTAGATTTCTTACAAATTAACCTAAGTCCAACTTAGGTCCACCATCAAACTTGCCCACTGGCCAAGTAAAAGGTGTGGTTGTGGGAGACTCCCCCTACTCTCATAAGGTCCTAATTAAATAGCACAAGCACGCATAAGGCGTTTGCTATTGGACCTCAAGCCTAGACACCAGTTTCAAAGATGTTAGTGGACTCAAGATGGGCCGATGTCTTATTGTGAACCTTAGGGTCAATTGTTACTCACTTTTATTGGGCTTGGGTTAGTGCAAAATGCAAAGGAATTATGATTTATGGGCCAAAGAAGGGTGATCAAATCCCCACCTTATGTTGTTATGGGTGCTGCCCTTAAAGTATTTTAAAATGAAATGTAAAATCACAATTCAAATAAGATGTTTCAATGCAAGATTAAATGTAAAGTGCATGCGCATGAATTTGACAACATTTGAAGTACTCACCTTGTCCCTCGCATTCTTCAAAGATAAAAGGATTTTTTGAATAGAAACCATTGTTAAAAGTGAATTTGCAAAAAAATCATACCTAAAAATACATTAGCAGGTATATCACTGTGTAATCTGAATTGTGAAAAAATGCCATATTTATTTGCATGCATATCACTTCTTTTTACCAACAACTTGCAAAAAAACCACGCTTAAATGGCATTTATGCACTATTTGAATTAACTCAGTGATATACCTGCTAATGCATTTTTAGGAATGATTTTTTTGTAAATTCACTTTTAACAATGGTTTTCATGCAAAAAAACCCAAGATAAAATGACTGAAAGTAAAGATTAAATAACTAACAAAGATGCAGCCCTAAATGATGCATGTCCTAAATATGATGTTTCTACTCTTGAAATGAAGACTTTTATTTGAGGTTCAAGTTTTTTTTTAATGAACCTATCTAGCCAGCAAGAATTTTTTTCTTCTTTTTTTTTAGATCATTCCTAAACATGAAAACTGTCTAAATATGGAAAGTGAGAAAATAATGATACTAAATCTAGCGGGGAAAAATACTAACCTTTATCGCATTCCCTCGTTCTTTATTTGAAAAATGAAAAATAAGAAAATAAGGATAGAGAGAAGACCTACCCTAATAAGGCACATCATTTTTTTGAATATTTCTGATTTTTTAATTTTTTTGTGATTCTCAAATTTTTTTCTTTTTTTTCTTAACAAGACCTTCACTTACATATTTCTGCTTTCTATGACGTTTCTTTTTTTCTGGATTTTCTGATATCTATCTTTCTGCTTGAAGTTTCTACTTTCTACAACGCTTTTCCTCACAGATTTTTTCTTGTGATTTTTAGGTCCAATTTTTCTCTTGTTTTTTCTTACTTTTTTTCTAAAAAAATGGAAAAAAGAAAGAGATATTAGTACAATTATATACACAAGAAAAACAAAGTTATTAACTCAAAAATCAACATCCTCTCGAGCAAAGGCGCTAAAAATTGATAACGTAGAAGCGTATATCGTTATTACACGCACGTTAGCAATCTTAAACTACACTCACAACGAAATAATAAATAAATAAGCAAGTAGCACGATGGCGAGTGCGGGTCGAATCCATGAAGAGAATGAGATTTTTAAAGTTAAAACCTTGAGTTCCTTATATGGGTGAAATGTTTGTGTTTCTTTTAAAGTTGGAAAATCATGGAAATAAACCTATCTAGCAAACACCATGCATAGAAAGAGAAAGAATGGGAGAGAGAGAGAGAGAAGAGCAAGAGCAAGATGGAGAAAATAATTACTTCTATTGCATTAAAG
Source organism: Amorphophallus konjac (assembly GCA_022559845.1). Lineage (NCBI taxonomy): Eukaryota > Viridiplantae > Streptophyta > Magnoliopsida > Alismatales > Araceae > Amorphophallus > Amorphophallus konjac. The sequence continues at coordinate 139,008,195 of CM040121.1, forward strand.
AAAATCTCTATGCAGTGGCGAGACAAGATTACAATGAAATAACGAGACAAGATTACAACTATGATGAAAATAAAAATGCACACTATGAATGAAGAACACAAAATAAGAAGAATGCTAAGAGCTTGGAGCCAAAGTTGATGGAACGGTGGTGGTGATGGCGCCGCCCCTCCTTGGCCTTGGATCACGAACCACCTTGCCGATGATGTCGTGTACGTCGGAGTGGATGCCACCTTCGCGTTTGAAGCCACCCTTGGAGGAGATTGTAGAGATGGAGAAGAGAGATCTAGGGTGAGGAAGAGAGGGAAAAATGTGAAGAAAAGAGGGTTAACTAAGGAGATCTAAGAGAGGGAAGGGTGATGGTGCAAGGTGGAAGAAGTAGGAGCAAGGATGAGGGGCGACCTGGCTAGATGAAGGGAGAGGGGAAGAGAGAGAGGTGAGTGTGACCTAGGGAGAGAGAGAGGTGAGGGTGCCCTAGGGAGAGGGAGAAAGAGAAAAAAATATTTTAAAAATAAGAACCCCTTTTCTCTTCTTACAATTGGATTTTTATAGGAGAAATATGTTCCCTAGAGGGCTGGGATTGAAGTAGATGAGAATGGATGGTGAGAATATAGAGGGAATGAGGTGGAGGAGGTTAGAAGGAGGCTAGCCACCCCATCTTTTATGGTTTCGGGTGCCCTCCCCTTTTCTCTTTCCTATTTTGGTGGAGATTCCCTCCTTTTTCTCTTCTTGATTCTCTCCTCCATTATCTCTCATTTAAATTCTTGCTTTATCTTTTCCTCCAACAAAAATAGATGGTGGCTACCTTTGAATTGGTCAAGCGAAGATGGGGGCGTGCCCTAGGGCTTCCCTCCACCGGTCTTGTGACCTTTTTGCCCCTTGCTTATCCTCTGATTGCCCTGAGTGTCCTACACATACAGAATTTCAATTTAATCCATAAAAAATTATTACACTGTGTATATAAATTAAGAATGCTCATAATTGTTAAATGTGAAGTTAATGCACATGGCCCTCAACTCCCCTTTATTGATTGAGAACACCAAAATTAAGTCGATTTGCATGAAATGCCCAATTTATGCATGAAGTGGAGGTTAACTACAAAATCTGGAAAATTATCAAATTATATGCACTTAGAATGGTGTGTGTGACATGAATTACTATAAGCCCCACTTTGTTTCAAGGTAAACCCTGGGTTACTCTTCTTTTAGCCCAGGGATAGCCTTTTTTTTACTTTGATAGAGGGTATGCGTTATTCCGAGCTAAAGACAAGTTACTCTTGGGTTTTGAAACCTAACTGGAGAGCTTCATCAGGGCTAACTCGGGCATTCAATGCCCTTCACTCCCGCAAGCCCCTCTCTCTCCTCTGCTTTCTTCTTCACAAAGCCGCCCGACCACCGCTACTGCCGACGACGCGTGCTGGGATCCCCCCGTGAAGAATCCCCCGGCAACCGCGAGCGCCCCCCGCGAGTACCCCCCGCCATCGGCGAGCACCCCCCACCCCCCGCTCTGCACAATCTCATGGCGAGCACCCCCCGCCATCGGTGAGCACCCCCCGCCCCCCGCGAGCACCCCCCGCCATCGACGAGCACCCCCCACCCCCCGCTCTGCACAATCTCACGACGAGCACCCCCCCACCCCCCGCGAGCACCCCCCAACCCTCCGCTGCCAATGCAGATAGCGCAAATGACACCTCTCTCTCTCTCTCTCTCTCTCTCTCTCTCTCGGGAGAGAGATGACACTATAGCATGAACAGTGTTCCAAAGAAATACTGTTCGTTTGAACAGTAACCGATGGCAAATTATGTAATTTGTTTAAAAAAATTACAGAGTTTACTCAAATAGATTAACCTACTTCTATCAAAGTAAAAATGTATTAACCCTAGAGTAATTTAATCAGATTAAGTTAACCTTAGGTTAGACTAATCCACTAACAAAGTGAAGCTAAAAAAATAGATACTTATCAGGTGGGAAGAAGTACAAAATCCTTTCTCTCCAAAAGAGAAGATTGAATTTGCCCAAGATGGATACAAAAAAAAGAGAAAGGAAAAGATAGAAGCCTTCGGCGGCGAGCGCACTCCCCTCGGTGGTATCCTGCTCGACGGCGGCACCCTGCTCAGCGACGGGCTCCACAAGCATGGCTCCGAACTATTGTGGACTATTTGGGAGTGTGATCAGGTCCCTGACCTCCTCCTGTGGTTCCCTAGACCTTTCAGCCTCAGCGCAATGAGACTCCTCCCACTGGTTGTCCTTGGTTTCGTACGGGGAAGAAGGGGGTTAGAGCTCAGGCACGGGAGTGCTGGTGGCCTGGGTGACTACCTTCATTGTCGTGCCCCTCCCATCCTTGAAATTAGCATCCTTAGCTAGCCCATAGATGAGGACAACCTCGGCGTTCATCTCATCCCCGTACTCCATGGATGTCTGGAAGCGTTCGAGCGCCTCCTCTTCCACTGACGACACCTTCACCTTCCCCGCCTCGATAATTCTTTGCCTCCACCTCCTCTACCCACATCTTCATCCATAACCACGACACCTTCGACATCTACAGCTACTCTCGAGAGGCGTCTCATTCCCACTCGGCCACCTCCAGGGCACGCGTCTGGGACTCCATGATGGTGTAGAAACCTTCCCACTCATCCTCCAGCATATGGACCCTCTTGGTCAGGTCCTCTTGCTCCTTCCGGCTGGCGTTCCCAGATGTAAGCACCAGGTTCTGGGCCGACAACTGTGTGAGGCCGTGGTCAATGTTGGGGGAGAGGCTCATGGGTATGTCCTTCGGCCCTAGAGACTTCTTCATCATGTTGTGGGACATGACAATAGGGTCTGAGTTCCTCCTAGATTCTGACAGAAACAAGTTGACAAAGGTCGAGACCAGCGGTACATCGTCTTCATGGGCTAATGTCAGAGCGGATGTAGATGGAGCAGCGAGAGAGATGGAAGGGGCCGAGACACAGGTCAGAGGTGGTATGGTTAGAGACGATGGTGATAACGACATAGGAGGCCCCGACGGTCCTGCCGGGGAAAGTGCTGTAGCCTTCTTCTTTATCCTCTCCTGGCGACGCTGGTGATCCAACACCGCCACGGTCTCCATGTCTATAGCCTTGCGCTACTCCCCTGCCATCGTAGAAGATTCACTCGACAGGCCATAGGAGGTGCTCAGGGGATTGATGCATGTGCTCGAGTTGCCTTCGACGTCTCCGTCCCGAGGCTAGGGATGATAGTGGGGGGCAAAGGTGACATCGAAGACATTCGACTATGAGATACCCCCTCTCCTACCTCAGTCTATAGGGGATGGTACATGAGAAGCGTCGAGGTGAGCGTGACAACTGGCGAGATGGAGTGGAGGGCGGTGTCCTCTGCTTGAGCGATCGCGAGTGAAGGGACGTGGTCGTGTAGGTGAGGAATAGATGACCACAGCATGAGCGTCTCAAATGCCAACTCTGGCTCCACTCTCTAAGCACTCAGAGGACGCTCAGAGACACCTATAAACGACAGCAACCATGGCTAGACCCTAGTTCAAAGCAAAGTACGTTGACAACATAGGGTCCTACCAGGAGGCCATGGGGGGCTCAACCCCGAGGACCTGAGTAGTGTGGGGGTCAACTTCAGGTTGATGTCCAAGATAGTATTGTGGAGCATCGCCTTAATGGTGATCGCCTCCTCCTTGGTCGGCAGTGGTGGCTTATCAGTCTGGCAGACTCAGCTGAGGGTGGACAAGCCCCAGTCCCTGGCTCGCCCGGTGCCGCCGGATGATGAAGCGTTCTTGCCAATGCTTGATGTTCAAGACGGTGGAGGAGAAGTGCAGGAAGGTTCATTTGCTCTGAGCCCGGAAGTAATAGGCTAGGGCGTCAGAGCCTGGGCAGCGTTAAATGCTAAATAGATGGCGGGAAAGCCAAAGGGTGGGGGTGGCACTCACCTGATGGCAGCTATATACAAAGGTGCCTGGGATGTGCTAGGAGTTGGGCTATAGTTGCCTTGGCTCTAGATCATAAAAATGAAGAATCCCCTTGAAGTGTGGAGGGATTAAAAGATGGAAGTTGGCCTTGAAAGAGTCAATGGAGATGCTGATTCCCCTGGGGAAGCAACCTCCTAAGTACTCAACTACAGTGGGGAAGAAGATGACAATGTCCACTGGGATCTGGAAGGCTTCCCTAAGGCCATAGACTACGCGGTAAGCGACATTAAAGTATGAGAGGCAAGGGCTAGGTTGGGCGCTCGAGGTGCTTAAAGCACTGCCACGGTTGCCCTCCCCTTTGTCGAAGGACTCAAAATTGGAGAGGAGGATCTTTCTATGAGGAGCCATGGGTTCAACAGGAAGAATAATGAAAGAAGGAACTTCACCGAATGCTCAGAAAGTGGCAAAGAGGCAACTAGCACCAGTGCGAAAAAGGAAGATCACAGAAGTGCCTCCTTAGGTGCTTGTCACCTTTCTTAAGGACTCTAGAGGATGACGTATCTACCTCATTCTGACACCTATGATTGAGCGATCGGTCGAAAGCCCAATCACCACCGCCAGTTCACTCGGTGGGAAAGCCAAGGGCTACGCCAATGGTGGTTCAATTCTGCTTCTCTAGAAACGAGAAGACACCATCATAATAATGGTAATTTTACACTGTACGCATGGAAACTGCGTTGCATGCCAAGGAAGGTGGTAGGTAGCATGGTTCCCCATATCAGAGGTATGAGAAGGTTTGAGAAAGCTTAGTCGAGCATCCCCCTCACCCGACCTTGTACAATTCCTCCTGAGCACTAAGCACTCTCGCTGCTCCGGAGTAGGGGGATAGTGAGGAGAGGGAAATCAGCCAGGCCCAGTAACGCCAAGCCTAGTATGGCCCGATGTCGCTATGCCCGTAGCAGCCATCGCCAGCCAATCCATGGTCAAAGAATGTGGCCCAATAAGGCCTACTCAGGATTGTCCGGCCTACATGTATGATCCCCGCACATGTGCGTCCCGGATGTTGTAAGATCTACCAATGGTTGAGAGTTGAGGCTATGGTTACAGGGCTTACCTTGACAAACGTAGGATCACACCCATGCCACCGAGATGCCCGCCATGATGCCCTTCCACAGAGAATGGACAAGTGGGCAACAGACGATCCCCATGATCGAGCAGAGCATTGCTTCACTAACCACACCCTCACTAAGTCAGGAAAGAGAAGACGTCACTACGACCGGTATAAATAGGTCCTAGATGAACCTAGATGGACACACAATTAGAGCTACATACAGAAGCATAGAGACTCGCAAACTCCTCAACACTCTGCCGAGCACTTGCTCGTTCTCCATAAATCTCTTTTCTCTCTCTCTCATTTTCTCTTACACTCGTCTCTGACTTAAGCATCGGAGGGTTGTTCCTTGAGATCACACCTAGGGCTCCTTCTGATGCGCTATTTAGTATCTACAAGTTTCCTCGGGGTGGCTAGACCCTCTTCCCCTCCAAACAAATATAAAAGGTGTAGTACGATACAAAGGTAACACTATTTAGTCTCTACAATTATGAATTTCAATATGAACATGATATAATACACTTTGTGAGAGCTTCTAAACATGTTACTAGTTACTGAGGGCACAATGAACAGGACAAAGCTACATGTACTCTTTGTTTGTAACACCAACAAGAAAAGGAGAGCTCAGTAGGGCTTTAAGAAAGTCAAGGCAAAGAAGAAGACACCGCGGGCTAAGGCTATTAAGAGAGATTGGCCTATGAAAGACAAGGGACAATGCTTCCATTGCCATAGGGATGACCGCTAGAAGAACTACAAATTGCATCTTGTAGGGAAGGCAAAGGAGAAGCTTGGTGAAGCTTCGTATGCTGACATGTAGAAGGCAATTGTACAAAGATTAAGGTTATTTTACGGATGAAAAATACAGCAAGGGATGCTACCATTGTAGTAGGGATTGCCAACCTCAGGATGCCTTCAAGAGCTAGTTTGGGATTTATAGATTACTTTTATGTTACTCCCATTATCAAAACAATATTTTCATTACTACTTTAAACCAATTGGATTTAATGTCAGTTTTAGATACAATAGTTGTGTAATGTTTTTGAATGGCAAAGAGGTTGCTAGTGAGAGTTTATGCAATGACCTGTTTATTCTAAGTGCTACTACTCCTAAACTTTGTGTGGACGCACGTCTTAAGAGAGAGAGAGAGAGAGAGAGAGAGAGAGAGAGAGAGATGATGTTAATTAAGCCTATCTCTAGCATTGTAGGTTTGGTCATATTAGTGAGAAAAGGATAAACAAGTTATATAAGAATGGATATTTTGATCTATTTGATTATGAATCATTTGTAACTTATGAATCATGTCTCATGTGCAAGATGAGCAATTCTTCATTTAGTAGATATGGAGAAAGAGCCAAGGAGTTACTTGAACTCGTACATTCTAATGTATGTTGACCCATCTTCACCTAGGCCAAAGGAGGGTTCTCTTACCTCATTACTTTCACTGATGATTTCTCTAGTTTTGGATGTGTACTTGAAGAAGTACAAATTTGAAGCATTTTAGAAATTCAAGGAGTTAAAGAATGAAGTAGAGAAACAGATTGGAAAAAGTATTAGAACTCTTCAATTTCATCAAAGAGGGGAATACTTAAGTACAGAGTTCACACAATATGTCACAGATAATGGTATATTATCCTGATAGACACCCCCTTACACACCTCTATTGAACGATGTGGCAGAAAGAAAGAATCATATCTTATTAGACATGGTACGGTCCATGATGAGCTTTGTCGAATTACCCTTGACTCTCTAAGGCCATGCCATAGAGACTGTCGCTTATCTATTGAATAAAGTTTCATCTAAATCAGTGTTCTCCACTCTATATGAAATATGAAAAGGGAGAAAGTCTTACCTTAAGCATGTTAAGGTTTGGGGATTGTCCTATAGATGTAAAAAGGCACAGTATGGATAAGCTTAAGTTCAAGACAGGGAGGTGTAGATTTGTGAGATACCATAAGGAGATTTCTAGGCATTATTTTTACCAGCCTAGCAAACAAAGGGTGTTTGTCACTAGGTGGGCCATATTCCTAGAGGATGAATATAGTTTTGGTGAGAATAGTGGGATCAAGATTGATCTTGAAGAAGTTATAGAACCGCAAAGCAAAGAGTCACCTCAAGTTCAAATCTCTCAACAAAATGGAATCTGTTCCAAACATATATGCCATGGTTCCTTACTTCGACAGGGTGCAAATATCTAAAAACTATTCATAGGTCAGGTCGAGTACCTAGAGAACCAGAAAGATATGCGGGACATATCTCTGGTAAGAGCAATAAGGTACTATAAAATGAGGGTAATGATCCTAAGACCTACGTGGAGGCAATAAGTATTATTGACTCTAAGAATTGGCAAGATATCATGAAGTCAGAGAAGGATTCTATGTACTCCAACCAAGTTTGGAACATGATAGATTCACCTGAGGGTATTGTATCCATCAGATGTAAGTTGATATTAAAAAAAATGGAGTAGATGGAAAGATTAATACATACAAGGCAATGTTGGTTGGGAAAGGGTATCGTCATATGTAAGGTGTTGACTATGATGAAACTTTCTCTCCAGTTGCCATGATCAAATCCACCAGGATTTTACTTACCACTAATGCATATCATGATTATGAAATTTGGTGGATGGATGTGAAAATGACATCCCTCAATGGTGACTTAGATGACGAAGTGCACATGTTACAGCTGAAAGGTTTCACCTCCATGGAACCCCCAAATAAGGTATGTAAGCTTCAAAGGCCCATCTATGGACTAAAGCAAGCTTCCCGTAGTTGGAATATAAGATTTAATGAGGTGATCAAATCTTATGACTTCATTAAGAATGAATATGAGCCTTGTGTGTACAAGAATATATATCAGTGGAAGTGCATTCACATGTTTGGCATTGTTTATAAATGACATACTACCTATTGGGAATGACGTAGGCATTCTATCATCAGTAAATTTGTGGTTGTTTAAAACCTTCTCCATGAAAGACTTGGGAGAAGCAACCTTGGTATTGGGGATCATGATCTATAGTGATAGATCTAGAAGGATGTTTGGCTTGACCCAATCTATGTACATAGACACCATTGTCAAAGGTTTGACATGAAAAATTCCAAAAGGGGTCTCATATCGATGAGACATAAAATTTACCTCTCCTAAGAGATGTCCCGTAAGATTTTTCAAGAGAGAGAGAACATGAGTAGGATTCCTTATGCCTCAGTCATAGGATATATCATACATACTATGCAATGTACAAGGTCTAATATAGCACATGCTCTAAGTGTTACGAGCGAGTATCAGGCGAATCTAAGTGAGCAGCATTGAAATGTTATGAAAGGTATCCTTAACTACTTGAGAAGCACTTAAGATATGTTCCTGTGGTATGAACGAGATGACATGAAACTTCGAGGTTACACTAACTTGAGTTTCTAGTCAGATGCCGATGACAACAAATCAATTTCATAGTTTGTCTTCACCATGAATGGTGGGACAGTTGGTTAGAAAAGCTCTAAACAGGATACAACTATTGATTCGAAAACTAAAGCAGAATACATCACTGTAGACACACCAAAATTGACATCGTTTTGAGTAAATCTCACATTACCTTATAATGCCCCAATTGACCCTCAACTTGACTTATTTGAGTGGTTTTTCTTATTTTTCTTGATTGTCCTTCTTTTTTCTATTTTATCATATTTTTTCCAAGTTTTTCTCTACTTTTATTGGGCCTTTTAAAATTAGAGTCCCTACGGGTGGACGCCAATTAATTTGCGTCCAGGAACCTGACACAATTTTACAAGAAATTGTGGCAGGCCCCAGACGCCATTTCTCAATTTTAAAAATTCTTGGCTTTATCCTTGATCGCGGTCCCCCATGCGACCGTGTTCATTAAAGATCATAGTCAAGCTAACCACCGCGTTCAGATCACGGTCGACAGAGCGACTGCGTTCAACTAAATTTGCGTCCGGTTCCAAGGTGCTATTTCTTTTATAATTAATGCCTTTCCGGAGAGATGCACATTTTTTAAATAACGTCCATAACCCTAACGCGAATTCCATTTCCTTATTTTGGGCATTTAAATCCTACCAAAAATCGTATTATTTTGAATCTGTGCCTTTCCGAATGGACGTGAAGTTTTATATTGCATCCGACAACAAGATGACAATTCTTTCTGATTTTGGTAACTTTTAAACTTTCCATAAATTGAATTTTGATTAGCGTCTTTCACCCTTGACTCTAATTAATTGGCGACCACTGGGTCAGATGCCAATTTTTTCAGAATTCCATTCCAGAAACTAACCTTTCCTTTCCCCATTTTGATCAGCTTTTTGACTTGGGAAAGGGTTCCTAAGACTGTCTAAGGCAACAAGGACACTTGGAGGAAGAATTTCCGTCTCCAAATCCCATTAGAACCCCATTTTCTATTTTTGAGGGAATTACAACTCCGAATTTCCCACTCTATAAATAGGACCCTTCTCTCGAGGGTCTTTAAGGCTTGAATTCTTGATCTTGGGGGAAATTCTGCTGGAGGAGGAGTCTCCCATGCAGTTTAAGGTTGCATCCATTGGAGCTTCTTCCTCCGTTGAAGAAATCTTGGAGAGAAACGATAAGCCTTTCTATTCCTCATTTATTCTTATCTTAGACTTATTTTACATTGCATACATCATATTCTCTTTTTTTCTTTTCTCTTCTATTTTTATCTCAATCAAATTGAGATCCTCCATAGTGTAACACTTGCACATCTTTTCATATCATCATTTTTTATCCTACCTTTTGCATAGGGGTTTAAGGTAAACACCAACAAGGTGCGTTCTTTTCCATGTTTTTTATTATTTCATCCATTAAGAATTTGATGCTACACACCTCATCTTTCTAATCCACATTCTCTTTGGTGGTTATTTGTTTTGCAAGGGTAATCTAATAAAAGCTCCTTTCATTGGCCGACCGATTGGAAGAAAGGTCAAACCTCACAATCTCCCCCACTTCTTTTTCAAGGTATTTATATCGCGATCACTACCTTTTCTTTATTGTTACATTCCTTCGAGGCTCGCGTGTCTCTGGCGATCACACATTCCAATTAGCATCTGCATGCTCTCCCCTTCCCCATGTTATTATTATCTATTATTATTCTTTTTAAATCTTGTGGAGTTTCATGATCTATAATCACACTGCTACATAGACTGCTACTGAAGCCGTGTGGATGAAGAAGTTCATCATCCAGCTGGGAGTTATCCCATGTATCTCTGATACGGTACCCTTATTATGTGATAATAATGGAGATATTGTGATAGCTAAGAAACAGAGTTCTCATTAGAAGTTAAATCACTTTTCACTACTGTTCCACTGGATCAGAGGTATCATTGAAAATGAGATGTCACCAAAGAAAGTGTTTCTTCTGCTGATAATATTGCAGATCCACTAAATGAGCAGTTGACTCAAAGTGTATTTCAATATCACCTAAAGCTGATGGAGATCAAGTAGGAGGTGATTGGCTTTAAGACAAGTGGAAGAATGATAGAAGTGTATACCCCACAAGTCAATCATTTATGAAGTGATGGCATTATTTCATATACATTTTCATTCATATTAATATTATTTATAGTATTTTATTTATTATTTTTATTTAGTAATGCTTATTACCACTTGACGTGATGAAGTCCCTGAATACATACAATGAAGGTTAGATCATAATGAGATTTTGATAATAAGACTAACCTTCTTAATGTATGTCTTCTAAAGGTTCTTGATCATAAGATCTTTGAGACGAGACATCAAAGAATCTAAGTAGACCAGTTTCCTCACATATGATGAAGGTGACTGGTCTCATAGTCAATGGTTTGGAGATACTAATATATATGTGTATGTGCCCATTACAAGAATAGAGTTCATTAAACCGATCCAATTATGAGTCTCTAGATGATAATTATATCTAATTGTCAACCAAGAGATTCTAACATAGCTGCCCTTACACATAATTCAACAAGGATACCTTGCAACAGGACTCATATGGTTTGATTCCGAGCAAATGATCTTTTAATCATAAGTTCCAAAAAATTGAGATATTCAAGCACAATGGAATACATGCGAAGGTAATTAAGTAACAATAGTAGATCATTCACTCTCAGATATAGCATGAGAGAAAATGACATATGAATAGTACTGGAGAAAATCTCTAGCTAGGGTTACGCAGTTCATTGGAAAAGGAGTTTTTCAGTGGGACCAAGAGTACGAAATTTATCAGACCATTATAAGTAAGAAGGATTTGATAGTATGACCATACCCTTAATTATGACCAACGGCATTGCATGTGAATGAAGGACTATAATTATGTGGTAACTATGAGCGAAAATGTTCCATAGTGGTTATAGACCCCTTTTATCTTCTGGGGTCTTGGAATGTTACTTGGTGCTTACCGTGGTCTGAAAACCCAATGAAGGAATAATCATGACATAATTATCCATCATAAGATGATGAATCAATTTTTTAAATCATGAGATGATTAAATAATTAATTCTATGCTAAGTGTTAACATGGATAAGCTAAGAATGAGTTCTTAAACTTAATAGGTCTAAAACTTGATTATCACTGGGCCTAGAGGGTCACACACATTAGGGTTATGTATGATGGAGGTATTTATATAATTATACACTCATGAGAGTTTTTGTAAAATCGATGGAGTACATAAATAGTTGTATAGAGAGAACACTGGGCCAAGCATACAGGGTTCCTCCATTTTGGGTCATCCCTTCTCTCTCTCCTCTCACACCAGCGCACCCTCCTCTCTCTTCTCTCCCTTGTCTCAAGCATTGAGACTCTGTCGGAGTGCTGTTAAGGAGATCATTCATGGAGCATTGCGTGGAGAGAACTTTGTCATCCGTGCCTATGTGGATATAGCTGGAGATTGGGTACTTATGCTGTTCATTACCGCCATGAGGTACACTTTTCGCTTTGCTGTGATCTGCGTATCGTAGAGGTAAAATCGGATCCTTTTCATAGATAGTCGTTGGAAATCACATCCAAATGATCAACATGTGCCTAGATAAAATTTTAATTTCCTATTTTTACTATGTTCATCCAATCCTAGCTCACATCCTTACAAGTCTTTGTCTAGGTAGTAGGTGAATCCACTACAAGAAAAGGTGGTAATAGCGACAGAAATTTTCGACGGGAATTTTACTATCGGAATATCGGTCGGTATTTGCAACGGATAACTAGTAGTCAAAAATTCCATCGTAATTTTAGACGGTAGAAGAGTCGGTCAGAATATCCGTCAGGACTTTCGACCCAATTTACGACAAACATATATCCATCAGAAAGTTCATTTGAGTTTCAGACAGAATTATATGCAGTCAAAATTTCCGTCGAAAGTTTCTGATGGAATTCTCAACGTCCAAAATCCGTTGCAAATAATTTCATTTCCCTCCACACACCCTCGAGCTTCTCACCGTGCCTCTCACCGTGCTCTCCCTCTCCCTCTCTCCGGCAGTGTCTCTGTCCGGCTCTCCCTCTCCCTCTCTCCGGCGGTCTCTCTCTCCGGTGGTTTCCCATGTAGGTATCCCTTCGGCGAGTGGCGACGGCGGCAGCGGTGACGGCGGCGGCGACCTCTGCGTGCAGGTATCCCTCCGGTGGCCCTCTCCCTCTCTCACCGTATCCCTCTCCCACTCTCCCTCTCCCATCATTGATCCCTCTTCGGCCTCTCCCTCTCCGGACCTCTCCCTCTCTCACATCCCTCTCCCACTCTCCCTCTCTCGTCGTCTCCCGCTCCGGCCATCTTCTCCCTCTCTGGCCCTCTCCCTCTCTCACTGTCCCTTACTCACTGGCCCTCTCCCTCTCACTGGCCATTTCCTTCTCTCACCGACCCTCTCCCACTCTCCCTCTCCGGCCCTCTCCCTCTCTCACCGTCTCCCTCTCCCACTCTCCCTCTCTCATCGTCTACCTCGCCCACTCTCACTGTCTCCCTCTCCCACTCTCACCCTCTCCTTGTCTCGGTCTCCCTCCCTCCCCCTCTCCCTCTCCCTCTCCCTCTCCCTCTCCCTCTCTCTCTAAGACATGGCCGCAGTCACATAGAGGGAGGAATGATCCCCCCATCTCCCTCTCCCTCACTCTGTCTCCCTTCTCTACCTGTCTCTGCAGTCACAGAGATGGAGGGGCCGAGCCACTCTATCTCCGTCTCCCTCTTCGTCTCTCTCTCTAACACATGCACACCTTATCTCTCTGTCTCTAACAGTAACAAAATTTTCATGCAGGCCTATTAGCATCGGGGACGGCAACAGACTTTGTTCTATTTTTTTGATGAATTTTTGCTAATAAACGGTAAGTAATTTTTTTTTAAAAAATATATTATTTGATTTTAATTTATTCCATATGATTTAAACTTATAATTTATTATTATTATTATGTGGGTGTGTGTTTAAATTTATCCTTTGAATTTACTATTTATTATAATGTGGGTGTGTGTTCGAGAAAGGGAGGGGGATCGAGCCAGTGGGGAGGGGAGGGGGATACATTGTGGAGGGTGGGGGGTTCGGGAGAGAGAGGAGGGCACATTGGGGAGGGGACGGTGGCGGTCGATAGGGGACGGAAGGGTGGGTAGGGGAGGGGGGCACAGAGGGGAGGGGAAGGTGGGGGGGGGGTAGGTGGGGGACGGGTGGGGACGAGAGAGGAGGGGAGGGGGTTTGGGAGAGGTGCGTGTTCGGGAAAGGGAGGGGGATCAAGCCGGTGGGGAGGGGAGGGGGGTACAGTGTGGAGGGTGGGGGTTTCGGGAGAGGGAGGGGGCACATTGGGGAGGGGACGGTGGCAGTCGGTAGGGGACGGGAGGGGGGGCACAGAGGGGAGGGGATGGGAGGGGAGGGGAGGGGAAGGTGGGGGGGTAGGTGGGGGGCGGGGCGGGTAAGGACGAGAGAGGAGGGGAGGGGGGTTCGAGAGCGGTGCATGTTCGGGAAAGGGAGGGGGATCGAGACGGGAGGGGAGGGGAGGGGGGTATAGTGTGGAGGGGAGGGGAGGGAAGGGTGCGGGGGTAGGTGGGGGATGGGTGGGGACGAGAGAGGAGGGGAGGGGGGTTCAGGAGAGGTGCGTGGGTGTTTAATTTGAATGTTTAGCTTGATGTTCTTCATTTGAATGTTTTTTTAAATTAGATGTTGTTTAATTCAATGTACGCATAATGATAAGTGAGATACTATTTAATTTTTTGTTATATAATTACATGGGATATTCCTGTGAGCTGAGGTGCGTGAGTGTAACATAACATTACGCGCACCTCAGGAGAGCGTGTTAAACCCATGTCAATGAACCTTCCCGTTCAAGACTTTGGGATTGATGAATGTATATATCTACCTCAAAGTCTTGAATTGTCGTATTTAGATAGTCTGTGAATGTTTGATCGCAGTTAGGCAGTCATTTACTATATGTGTTTGTATGGTTTGTTGAGAATTTCGGTTGCGTCTTCTCACTCTTCTCTGGTATACCTTTATTGATTTTGAGTATTTTCTTAACAACTTACTTATAAGTGTTTAAGAAAATTTCTTAATCAATAAATATTTTTAGTATATCGAAGAAGTGTGGGGAGATGCTGCTGAAATTTTCAGCAAATCGTACAACACATATAGTAAGTGATTGTGCCATCAAACCTTCATGGATGGGTTAAAAAGTGATAATGTAAATAATAGTCCTCTTCCATCTGCAAATGGTCCATGGTGAACGATATGAGGAAAGGGTCGGGCTTATTTTTAGGAGTAATGATTTCAAAGTTATTTGTGTATTAACATTTACTGGGTGTAGGCAAAATGTTGACAGATCATTTATGGATGTATCGTAGAATAGTTGACCAGGTGGTGTAAGATGACTTTAAGCATGGAGTTGAGAGTTTCATTCAATTTGCATTGGGGAATCCAAATGCAACAATAGACCGCGACGGTCACATTTGATGCCCTTGTTCAAGTTGTAGAAACTTGAGGTGGCGTTCACCATGGGATGTGCAACATCATTTGTACAAGAAAGGGTTTATGGATGGTTATACGAATTAGATGTGTCATGGTGAGGATGTCTTGTCGTATGAGCCCGACAATATTGCAAGCACAAGTGGGTACGTGGATATGGTTGTAGATGCTGCTGGTCCTAGTTTTAATGTTCATGAGGAACATGCATACATGGAAGAAGTGTCAAATAAGACAGCCGGAAGATTTTATCAACTACTTAGGGATGTTGATGAGCCACTGTGGGATGGTTGTGAAAAGCACACTTGGTTGTCTACAGTGTCACATTTGTTGAACTTGAAATCTGAATTTCACATCAGTGAGACTTGTTTTGACCATCTCCTCCTCTTGATCAAGAGTATGTTGCCTCAAGACGAGAAGTTGCCAGAAACTTTTTACCGTGCAAAAAAGATGGTCAATGAGCTAGGGCTTGGATATGTGAAAATAATTGCAGTTCTAAATTTGAACCTTCCGATGCTGTCCGTCATTCTATGGATCTAGTAATGGCACATGTGCCCGGGCCAGCATTGTCTTTCAAAGAATTTCCGATGGGCATTCGGGATTCTTTGTTCGACATGTTCTTAGTAAGTAATTAAATCATTTAATTCAAGTATTTTCCAAACTCAATTCATAATAGTATACTAACTGTGAAACTTAATTTATTTACAGTGGAGTTATCAATTCACGAGTGGACATGATGCGGCGAGATGTCGCTCAGCCTGGGAGTCTATTGTAAAGACAAATTATCGAAAGAAAATACATGAGGCCCGAGTAAAGGCTCAAAAAAATGCTGGTGGGAGTGAAGACCGACAATTGTGGAAGGAGCATCACCCTCTATGGATGAGGAAGGAGGATTGGGACAAAGTATGTGACAAATTTACCAACCCTAAGTGGATAGAAAAGTCCCGAAAAGCCAAAACAAACAGGGCGTCACAACCGGACGCAAATGTGGATACGAGTGGGTCCGTCTCTTTCGCGACTCATAAATAAAAAATGGTAAGTAATGTTGCAATTTATCTTCTTATATTTTATTAATATATATGACATTTTTTTACTATGAATTATATAACAGACTGTGGAGCTTAATCGAGCTCCGTCGTTCCTCGAGGTGTTCGACAGAACAAACAAAAAGAAGGGGACAGATCAATTTGTTAGTAAGAGAGCTCGCTCAGTAGCGGTAAGTTTATCTACATATGTAAGTTCTACCATTCATTTAAATATGATTGATTCATATGAAATTGACTAGTTATTTTATTCAATTTGTAGGAAACATATAGCAGAGCTATGATAGAGAAGTACGGGGAGGGAGATGCACAGCAGCCGGAGTTGGATCCTGCGGAATGGGTGGCAACAGCTGGCGTACCGAAGAAAGGACGTCTATATGGCTTTGGAGAGAGCATGGACACTAGCGCGGTGATATCATCGTGTGTGAGTTTAGATGCTGCCCAAACCAGTACCAGTGCCTTCAGTACACCTCCACCCGGCCCCAATACTTCTGCCAGCGACGTCAGAGACATCGTCCAAGCGGAGATCTCTGATTTGCAGCGGCAGATGAGAGCGGAGATGTCTAGCCAGGAGGCAAGCATGTTGCAGGCAATCACTGGCCTCCTCTCCCAGGCGGGAATTCTCCGTCATGGATCCACGACCACGGCACAGGCCCATCAGGTGTGTTTATTATATTTTTATTTTGGTAGAATTACTCAATTCTAAAATTACTCAATTCAAAAACTAAGTTAGTTTTCAAAACTAACTTAGTTTAGAAGAATTCAGAAAATTAGGGGTTCGGGTGTCCAAAATGTAAAATATTGGCATGATTGGCGTGCTGATCATTCCAGTAGGACCTGGGAGGTAGAAGTGACTTGTGAGAGCTGACGGAATCCAAATCAGATATCCGGTTTAAGCCCGATGCTCAAATAACAAAGTTAGTTTTCAAAACTAACTTATTTTAGAAGAATTTAGATAATTAGGGGTTCGGGGGTCCAAAATGTAAAATACTGGCCTGATCGGCGTGACGATCATTCCAACATGACTTGGGAGGTAGAAGTGACATGTGAGAGCTAACGGAATCCAAATCGGATATCCGGCTTGAGTACGATGCTCAAATAAGTAAGTTAGTTTTAAAAACTAACTTAGTTTAGAATAATTCAGATAATTAGGGGTTCGAGGGTCCAAAATAAAAAATACTGGCATGATCGACGTGTCGGTCATTCTAACAAGACTTGGGAGGTAGAAGTGACTTGTGAGAGCTGACGGAATCTAAATCGGATATCCCGTTTGAGGCCGGCGCTCAAATAACTAAGGTAGTTTTCAAAACTAACTTAGTTTAGAAGAATTCAGATAATTAAGGGTTCGGGGGTCCAAAATGTAAACTACTGGCCTGATCGGCGTGCCGGTCATTCCAGCAGGACTTGGGACGTAGAGGTGACTTGTGAGAGTTGACGGAATCCAAATCGGATATCTAGTTTGAGCCCGACGCTCAAATAACTAAGTTAGTTTTCAAAACTAACTTAATTTAGAAGAATTCAGATAATTAGGGGTTCGGGGGTCCAAAATGTAAAATACTGGTCTGATCAGCATGCCGGTCATTCCAACAGGACTTGGGAGGTAGAAGTGACTTATGAGAGCTGATGAAATCTAAATCGAATATCCGATTTGAGCCCGATGCTCAAATAACAATGTTAGTTTTCAAAACTAACTTAGTTTAGAAGAATTCAGATAATTAGGGGTTCGGGGGTCCAAAATGTAAAATACTGGCCTGATCGACGTGTCGGTCGTTCCAACAGGACTTGGGAGTTCGAAGTAACTTGTGAGAGCTGATGGAATCAAAATTGGATATCCGGTTTGAGCTTGGCTCTCAAATAACTAAGTTAGTTTTTAAAACTAACTTAGTTTAGAAGAATTCAAATAATTAGGGGTTCGGGGGTTCAAAATGTAAAATACTAGCCTGATCGGCGTGTCGATTGTTCCAGCAAGACTTGGGAGGTAGAAGTGACTTGTGAGAGCTGACAGAATCTAAATCGGATATCCGGTTTGAGCCCGGCGATCAAATAACTAAGTTAGTTTTGAAAACTAACTTAGTTTAGAAGAATTCAGATAATTAGGGGTTCGGGGGTCCAAAATGTAAAATATTACCCTAATCGGCGTGCCGATCATTCCAGCAGGACTTGAGAGGTAGAAGTGACTTGTGAGAGCTGACGGAATCTAAATCGGATATCCGGTTTGAGCCCGGCGCTCAAATAACTAAGTTAGTTTTCAAAACTAACTTAGTTTAGAAGAATTCAAATAATTATGGGTTCGGGAGTCCAAAATGTAAAATACTGGCCTGATCGGAGTGCCGATCGTTCCAGTAGGATTTGTGAGGTAGAAGTGGCTTGTGAGAGCTTACGGAATCCAAATCGGATATCCGGTTTGAGCCCCACGCTCAAATAACTAAGTTAGTTTTGAAAACTAACTTAGTTTAGAAGAATTCAAATAATTAGGGCTTTGGGGGTCCAAAATGTAAAATATTGGCCTGATCGGCGTGTCGATCGTTCCAGCAGGATTTGGGAGGTAGAAGTGACTTGTGAGAGCTTACGGAATCTAAATCGGATACCTGGTTTGAGCCCGACGCTCAAATAACTAAGTTAGTTTTCAAAACTAACTTAGTTTAGAAAAATTCAGATAATTAGGGGTTCGGGGGTCCAAAATGTAAAATACTGGCCTGATCGGCATGCCGGTCGTTCCAGCATGACTTGGGAGATAGAAGTGACTTGTGAGAGCTGACGGAATCCAAATCAGATATCTGGTTTGAGCCCGGCGCTCAAATAACTAAGTTCATTTTCTAAACTAACTTAGTTTAGAAGAATTCAGATAATTAGGGGATCGGAGGTCCAAAGTGTAAAATACTGGCCTGATCGGCGTGCCGATTATTCCAGCAGGACTTGGGAGGTAGAAGTGACTTGTGAGCGCTGACGGAATCTAAATCAGATATCCGGTTTGAGCCCGGCGATCAAATAACTAAGTTAGTTTTGAAAAGTAACTTAGTTTAGAAGAATTCAGATAATTAGGGGTTTGGGAGTCCAAAATGAAAAATATTGCCATGATCAGTGTGCCGATCATTCCAACAGGACTTGGGAGGTAGAAGTGACTTGTGAGAGCTGACAGAATCCAAATCGGATATCCGGTTTTAGCCCAGCGCTCAAATAAGTAAGTTAGTTTTCAAAACTAACTTAGTTTAGAAGAATTCAAATAATTAGGTGTTCGGGAGTCCAAAATGTAAAATACTGGCCTGATTGGCGTGCCGATAGTTCCAGCAGGACTTGGGAGGTAGAAGTGACTTGTAAGAGCTGACAGAATCTAAATCGGATATCCGATTTGATTCCGGCGCTCAAATAACTAAGTTAGTTTTTAAAACTAACTTAGTTTAGAAGAATTCAGATAATTAGGGGTTCGGGGGTCCAAAATGTAAAATATTGGCCTAATCAGCGTGTCTATCATTCTAGTAGGATTTGGGAGGTAGAAGTGACTTGTGAGAGCTTATAGAATCTAAATCGGATATCCGGTTTGAGCCCGACGCTCAAAGAACTAAGTTAGTTTTCAAAACTAACTTAGTTTAGAAGAATTCAGATCATTAGGGGTTCGGGGGTCCAAAATATAAAATACTGGCCTGATCGGCATGCCGGTCGTTCTAGCAGGACTTGGGAGGTAGAAGTGACTTGTGAGAGCTGACAGAATCCAAATCGGATATCTGGTTTGAGCCTGGCGCTCAAATAACTAAGTTAGTTTTCTAAACTAACTTAGTTTAGAAGAATTCAGATAATTAGGGGATCGGAGGTCCAAAATGTAAAATACTGGCCTGATCGGCATGCCATGTCACGCCCCGAGCGCGGAAGGTACCCGGAGATGCGCGACAAGTTTATATCAATCATGTCAATCAGAGTATTAGTGTATTCGACACCAAAATCAGAGATGCGCAAAAGTAAAGATAACCCAATCCTTTATTCCTTCGTAAGAATATGTCTATTACAAACCTTAGAAGTACTAACGAAAATAAAGGGAAAAAAATACAAGGTTGACTCAAGAAAATATGAAAAGACTAGATAACACGGAAGAAGCTCTATCTCTTTCACTCTTGATTTTCCCCATCCGTTCGAGTTCCCTCATCGTCGGACTTACCTGAAAAGTAGGGAAACACTAAATGAGCGAACGCTCAGTAGGAAATTATATCTCAAGAACTAGCAATGGGTTTAAGTAATTACATCTTTCATGAATGCACTATAGCTATGCATGCTCGCATGAAACGACAAGATAGAGAGAGTGTATAACAATAAGATAGCAAGAAGAACTAGTCATGAGCTTTCAAGAACTTATATCAAAAAAATATCAAGGTATTCAAGCAAGTGTATTCATCATGTCATGTTGGAATTTGGCTATTTTGTTTCAAGTCAAGCAAGTCTACAATTACCCTTTTCTCGGGCCACGCAAGTCATGTAATATCAAGTCAAGTACAAGTACAAGATTTGTGGAATGTTCAATCAAGCTAGTCATGCACTTCGGTATAATGCCAATACCGTGATCAATCAACTCCCATGGGCACAAGTACTTTCGGGTGCTCCTCCAGGACCAGATCGGGCCCTATATGCGCAGGCATTAATCATGTAATTTAACATCCACTTTTGTGTATAGCCAATATGGAATTTCAAGAATAAAGCTTGTAGATACGTAGGATAACTTGGATAGAATAGAGTCCAAAAATATGACACTTGACATAGAATGACGATAATAACGGTATAATCATGATTATCGATAAAACTAGGTGGAATTGGTTCCCTAGCTTGGGTACCATGACAAACAAGTATGGACACTCTTTATATAGAATTGAGGTCCACATGAACAGCACATCAATGGCAAGACGTCCTCATTCTTAATATTGAATTGAGGTCCACAAGAACATCATGTTGAATATAGAATTGGGGTTTACAAGAACAGCATAACAATTTTGATTTAGAGTTGGGGTTTACAAGATCATCATGACAATGTTGATATAGAATTGGGGTTTACAAGAACAGCATCAAATGGCATGATAACCTCATCCCATTAAGAGAATTCTCATGATACACACTTTGCATAACATGAGGGCCGGTATACCATATTTCTTTAGAGTGACATGGTAAAATAGTGTAATGGGTTTTTATGGTACAACCAGCTCAGTCGGCCTTGAGGGAATCCAAGACTGCGAGGAGACTTACGGAGGTCTCTATGACTAACTCGCTAGTCCAAAGGAACGGAATGTCCAATGGAGAGCTTGTATGTCAATGAGAGTTAAGGGGGTAACGTTAAAACATCATGAAACATGGGACTATATTCACGGAATGGAATATAGTGCCGATATATATATATATATATATATATATATATATATATAACCCTTCGGTTGACAGTAATCAGTGTAAAACAGTAATACAGAAAATAGCGACTTAAACTAAGTCATTAATTATCCAATTAACGCCTTTCTCAGGGGCGTTTATTCACAATTTGACGACTTATACATTAGTCGTCCCTTCAATATTTCTATTCTGCAGGAAATCAATATTCTGGAATTTTAACAAAAACGCGCCCTGGACAGGGGCGTTACTTGTCAATAAGCGCCCTGGTATGGGGCGTCAGTTCAATAAGAGACGACCTTGTGCAGGTCGTTAATTCAACAATTTATCAATTTTCAGATAATAAAATTTCAGGAAATAATTTCATGGTCAGGACAAGAAAAATAGCAGGATTCGATAGGTATGATCATGCATTAATTTAGATTCATGGTTCCATAGTTATAGAATTTTAAACATGGATAATTATCAATTATATGAAATTGACGACTACTAGGCAGGGCGTCAAACAAGAATTAGCGCCCTTGTCTGGGTCGCTTCTTTAAAAATCACTCAGAAAACATTTGGAAGCGCAGTAAAACTATATGCATGAGATCATGGATGAGTTTATTTCATAATTTATACTAGTTTGGGCTACGTTCTTGAGAAAACCTACCTTTTGAAGGTTCTGGTGAAGATATATGAAGAAACTAAAGAGGTTACGATACTCTGTTCAACACAGAAGAAGAGGATGTTGACGAAGAG
The DNA here is from genome assembly GCA_022559845.1 of Amorphophallus konjac. Taxonomy (NCBI): domain Eukaryota; kingdom Viridiplantae; phylum Streptophyta; class Magnoliopsida; order Alismatales; family Araceae; genus Amorphophallus; species Amorphophallus konjac. The sequence goes on from CM040121.1 coordinate 139,030,250, forward strand.
CCTTCGTTCTTCAGTCAAAAAGGGGAGTACTTGTTCTCACTGCAGGCAGCCTGCAGAGGAAGAGGAAGAACATTATTCTTCGTAATACTTAATCAGTAGAGAAAGAAAGAAAATAGGAAGAACCAACCTGTGTTCTTCAGCTATGACGGTGATCATCCGTATACTGCAGAAGAAAGAAGAAAAGAAGATCAATAGTCTTTACGATACATGGTTGAAGACAGAAGAAGAAGCACTTACTGGTTCTTCAGAGGCTCGATCGTCCAAAATAGATTCTAGGGTTCGATTAAGGGGTTACTTATAGGGTTTTGGGAATCCTAATAGGGTTAGAGTTGTATTGGAAGTAATACTTCCATGATAGAGTCCTTACTATATTCTACTAACTCGTACTAATCCATAAACCTTCCCTGGATAATGTTCTGGTTCGAACAGAACACGAACAGAATTAGCATCTTAAGTGAGGGCGTCGAATTTAAATTGACGCCTTGCCGAGCGTCATTACTTATGTAAAACGCGCCCAGGTAGAGGCCGTTTCATTTCCTTTCCTTAATTTTATTTTTCCCGTCGTTTGAAATTTGACGCCCTATTGTCTAGGCGTCCCTTTTAAATTAACGCCTTATACAAAGGCGTTTCCTTTTGAATCAGCGCCTTGATAAAAGGCGTTATTTTCCTCTTGATCAATGATTTACTCATTTAGGCTCTTTGTCATCTATTTACCTATCTTTTATTTTTAATTTGATTTATTTAAAAATCTTATTTTTATCAGGGTTGCTACACCCTCCCCCACTTAAAAGAATTTGGTCCCCAAATTCAATAGTATATATAAGTGGAGAGTGTAGAATATATACCTTAAAATAATTCTGGAAATCGCTTCCTCATGGATCCCTCGGTCTCCCATGTAGCTTCACGTTCGGAGTTCTTATTCCATTGTACCTTAAGCATGGGAATAGCCTTATTCCTTAGGGTACGTACTTCACGATCTAGTATCTTTATAGGCTTCTGCTCATATGTGAGATCCTTCTGGATCACTAAGTCTCCATGATCAATAATATGTGATGGATCGTGTACATACTTCTTCAACATAGATATGTGGAATACACTATGTACATCAGACAGTTGAGGAGGCAATGCGATGCGATAAGCAACCTCGCCAACTCGTTCCAGTATCTCGAAGGGTCCGATGAATCTTGGTGTAAGCTTGCCTTTAACACCAAATCTCCGTATGCCACGTCCAGGCGATATCTTGAGAAATACATGATCTCCAACTTGGAATTCAAGATCTCTCCTTCTTGTATCGGCATAAGCCTTTTGCCTAGACTGAGCAACTTGCAGTCTTTCTCTAATCATTTGTATTCTTTCAGTGGTAACCCTTACCATGTCTGGACCTAGCAGTTGTTTCTCTCCAACTTCGTCCCAGCATAAGGGTGATCGGCAACTCCTTCCGTATAAAGCTTCGAAAGGTGCCATTTGTATACTTGCCTGGTAGCTATTATTGTATGCAAATTCCACCAACGGCAAGTGATCATGCCAGCTTCCATCGAAATCAATGATGCAAGCTCTGAGCATATCTTCAACCACCTGATTTGTTCTCTCGGTCTGACCATCCGTTTGAGGATGAAAAGCTGTACTAAAGTTAAGCCTTGTTCCCAACGAATGTTGTAATCCCTTCCAAAAATGAGAAGTAAAACGGGGATCTCTGTCAGACACGATTGAAACAGGAATACCATGTAATCTGACTATTTCCTTGATGTATAATGCAGCCAAAACATCAACTGACCATCGGCTCTTTATTGGCAAGAAATGCGCCGATTTAGTCAATCGGTCAATAATAACCCATATTCCATCATGTCCTCCTTTTGATTTAGATAAACCCATAATGAAATCCATACTAATATTCTCCCACTTCCATTTGGGAATATCTAGAGGATGTAATTTTCCAGCAGGCTTTTGGTGTTCCGCCTTGACCTGTTGGCAAGTGAGACAGCGTGATACATAGTCTGCTATTTCCCTTTTCATGTTGGGCCACCAAAAATTCCTCTTCACATCTTGGTACATTTTGGTAGATCCAGGATGAATCGTGTACCTTGATCTATGAGCTTCATCTAATATCTTCTTCTTTAACTCGGGACAATCCGGTATGCAAGTTCTATTCCTGAACATTAATCTTCCCTCACAAGTTATTTGGAAATCAGATTGTCCTTCCAGTTTGCCTTTGATTTCCACTAATATTGGGTCATTATACTGAAGTGCTTGTATTTCAGATAATAGGTCTGGATGAATGCTTATATGAGATAATATGACATATTGAAAGTCTGTGTCCATGCTTATATTGAGTTCAGAGAATTGCTCCAGCAACTTCCATTCTTGAATCATACAATTGGCTAACAGTGTTCTCGGCCTTCGACTAAGGGCATCAGCTACATGGTTACCCTTTCCGGGATGATATTGTATATTGAAGTCGAAGTCCTTGAGATATTCTAGCCAACGTCTTTGCCTCATATTTAGTTCCTTTTGAGAGAAAAGATACTTGAGACTCTTGTGATCGGAGTATACAGTAAACTGTACTCCATAAAGATAATGTCTCCATATTTTGAGTGCAAATACCACCGCGGCCAATTCTAAGTCATGGACGGGGTAGTTCTCTTCATGCTTCTTCAATTGACGAGAAGAATAAGCTATAACCTTTCCTTGTTGCATTAGAACACATCCGAGGCCAATGCCAGAAGCATCAGTGTATACCTCGAATTTCTCTCCTTCCATTGGTAATGCTAAGACCGGAGCTGTAGTTAGATGATCCTTGAGATTTTGGAAGCTTCTTTCACATTCCTCACTCCATTCATAACGGATCTCCTTGCGAGTTAGACTAGTGAGTGGTACGGCTATCTTGGAGAAATCCTTGATGAATCGCCGATAGTAGCCCGCAAGACCGAAGAAACTTTGGATCTCGCTAGCATTGGTCGGTCTTTCCCAATTCTTCACAGCTTCAACTTTTGATGGATCTACTGATAAGCCATCCTTTGATATAACATGTCCGAGAAAAGTCACTTCCTCAAGCCAGAATTCACACTTGCTGAGTTTTGCATATAATTGGTTTGCCCTTAATATTTGTAATGCAATCCTTAAATGCTCCTCATGCTCTTCCTTGGTCTCGGAATAAATCAATATATCATCGATAAAGACCACCACGAATTGATCCAAATAAGGCCTGAATATACTATTCATTAACTGCATAAAGGCAGCAGGGGCATTCGTTAGTCCGAAAGGCATAACAACAAACTCATAATGGCCATACCTGCTTCTGAATGCGGTTTTATGAATGTCATCATCCTTGATCCTTAGTTGGTGATATCCTAACCTGAGATCAATCTTTGAAAAATACTTGGATCCAGATATTTGATCAAATAACTCATCAATTCTCGGTAGTGGATACTTGTTCTTGATAGTGAGATGATTCAACTGTCGATAGTCGATGCATAGTCTCATGGATCCATCCTTCTTCTTTACAAATAGCACAGGCGCTCCCCACGGGGAAGTACTCGGTCTAATGAATCCTTTCTTAAGAAGTTCCATTAATTGCTCCTTTAACTCCTTGAGTTCAGCAGGGGACATTCTATAAGGTGTCTTAGAAACAGGTCCAGCACCAGGGACTAAGTCGATGGTGAAGGCCACTTCTCTTTGTGGGGGTAATCCAGGCAAATCTTCCGGAAACACATCCGGAAATTCTTGCACAACTGGGATATCTTCTATCTTAGTTTCCTGAGCCTCCTTAATCGTGATAAATGCAAGGAAAGATACACATCCTTTCCTTATTAGCTTGCTAGCTCGGAGAGCCGAAATAAGAGGTGACTCGCTCCGACTCTTAGGGCTAGAATAGACTAGTTCTGGAAAGTCCTTGAAAGTAACCTTGCTATTGCGGCAATCGACTGTTGCCTGATATTTGGATAACCAATCCGCTCCCAGTATGACATCATACTCCTTTAGATCTAAACATATGAGATCGATAGGGAGATTTCTTCCTTTTACCAAGACTTCACAGTTTTGATAATGGTGAGTAATATCGGTTTTGTTTCCGAGAGGAGTAGATAAAATTATTTTCATCCATTCTGGTTCCATAGGTAGTGGGTTAGCAAACTTCTTGGAAATAAAAGAATGTGATGCACCCGTATCAAATAAGACATGTGCATACTCGGAACAAACTTTCAGTGTACCTTCTACTAGTCCGCCTTCTTCTTCTTCGGTCTCCTTAATTGCGTGAAGACGAGCATTTTTGGTTACCGGGCGCTTCCCGTCACCGGTTTGATCATTAAGTAATGGGCAATCGGGAATCCGATGCTCACGGCTCCCGCAACGGAGACATGCTCCAAGTTTCCTCCAGCACTCTTCGGCTTTATGCCCAGCCTTGTCACAATGCTTGCATATTATATTCGAAGGTATAGTAGTGATAGAGAAAGGCTTGGTCTTCTTAAATTTCTGGTCTTGAGAAGAAGTACCTCCAGTGCTAGGCCTTTTCTTGAAGTTGGGTTTAAAGGAACCCGAACTTGTGACTTGTTCTTTCTTATCCTTCCCACGGATTCTATCTGATAGCTCCGTGGCATCTTCTAACAATTGAGCTCGACGTACTATCTCTGAGTAGACTTGAATATCCATTGGTACCAGCTGGGTAATATATTGGGGCCTGAGCCCATTTAAGAACCTCCTAGCTTTCATCTTCTCGGTGCTAACTAAGTGCTTAGCATACCGAGACAATCTAGAGAATTGTGCCTCGTAATCCACCACCGATAATGACCATTGCTTGAGTGCGGCAAATTCGGTAGCTTTCTTTTCTTGGACTCGGTCTGAAAAATATTTATTGTTGAAATGTTCAACAAATTCCTCCCAAGTAATTTGGTCTTGATTTAAAGTAGCTTCTATGGATTCCCACCAGCATCGGGCATCCCTTTCTAACTGAAAGGTAGCTAATAAGACTTTATCTTGATCCGTGCACTGCATAACACGGAATATACGCTCCGTCTCCCTGATCCAGTGCTCTGCGTCATCCGGATCCGTAGAACCCATGAATTTGGGAGGGTTCATGTTCTTGAAGACTTGGTGGAGACTTCCAGCTCATTGTGCACCTCCCTGTGCTACTTGTTGCAGCACTTGAGTCATGCCTTGAAGTGTACGCTGCATGTTGCGCCACTAAGCACGTTCGGCAGCCATCGTCCTACAATTACAATAACTATATTAGTATACACTCGCGTTAAGGGCTTTTAAGTTAACTCGACCCTTGGTTCTACCCAATCTCACTGGTTAAAGGTTTGAACCTATCCTTGGACTTGGGTTTTCCTAGGAATTGAATACCCTAGGCTCTGATACCATAAAAATTGTCACGCCCCGAGCGCGGAAGGTACCCGGAGATGCGCGACAAGTTTATATCAATCATGTCAATCAGAGTATTAGTGTATTCGACACCAAAATTAGAGATGCGCAAAAGTAAAGATAACCCAATCCTTTATTCCTTCGTAAGAATATGTCTATTACAAATCTTAGAAGTACTAACGAAAATAAAGGGAAAAAAATACAAGGTTGACTCAAGAAAATATGAAAAGACTAGATAACACGGAAGAAGCTCTATCTCTTTCACTCTTGATTTTCCCCATCCGTTCGAGTTCCCTCATCGTCGGACTTACCTGAAAAGTAGGGAAACACTAAGTGAGCGAACGCTCAGTAGGAAATTATATCTCAAGAACTAGCAATGGGTTTAAGTAATTACATCTTTCATGAATGCACTATAGCTATGCATGCTCGCATGAAACGACAAGATAGAGAGAGTGTATAACAATAAGATAGCAAGAAGAACTAGTCATGAGCTTTCAAGAACTTATATCAAAAAAATATCAAGGTATTCAAGCAAGTGTATTCATCATGTCATGTTGGAATTTGGCTATTTTGTTTCAAGTCAAGCAAGTCTACAATTACCCTTTTCTCGGGCCACGCAAGTCATGTAATATCAAGTCAAGTACAAGTACAAGATTTGTGGAATGTTCAATCAAGCTAGTCATGCACTTCGGTATAATGCCAATACCGTGATCAATCAACTCCCATGGGCACAAGTACTTTCGGGTGCTCCTCCAAGGACCAGATCGGGCCCTATATGCGCAGGCATTAATCATGTAATTTAACATCCACTTTTGTGTATAGCCAATATGGAATTTCAAGAATAAAGCTTGTAGATACGTAGGATAACTTGGATAGAATAGAGTCCAAAAATATGACACTTGACATAGAATGACGATAATAACGGTATAATCATGATTATCGATAAAACTAGGTGGAATTGGTTCCCTAGCTTGGGTACCATGACAAACAAGTATGGACACTCTTTATATAGAATTGAGGTCCACATGAACAGCACATCAATGGCAAGACGTCCTCATTCTTAATATAGAATTGAGGTCCACAAGAACATCATGTTGAATATAGAATTGGGGTTTACAAGAACATCATGACAATGTTGATATAGAGTTGGGTTTACAAGAACATCATGACAATGTTGATATAGAATTGGGGTTTACAAGAACAGCATCAAATGGCATGATAACCTCATCCTATTAAGAGAATTCTCATGATACACACTTTGCATAACACGAGGGCCGGTATACCATGTTTCTTTAGAGTGACATGGCAAAATAGTGTAATGGGTTTTTATGGTACAACCAGCTCAGTCGGCCTTGAGGGAATCCAAGGCTGCGAGGAGACTTACGGAGGTCTCTATGACTAACTCGCTAGTCCAAGGAACGGAATGTCCAATGGAGAGCTTGTATGTCCATGAGAGTTAAGGGGGTAACGTTAAAACATCATGAAACATGGGACTATATTCACGGACTGGAATATAGTGCTGATATATATATATATATATAAAACCCTTTGGTTGACAGTAATCAGTGTAAAACAGTAATACAGAAAATAGCGACTTAAACTAAGTCATTAATTATCCAATTAACGCCTTTCTCAGGGGCGTTTATTCACAATTTGACGACTTATACATTAGTCGTCCCTTCAATATTTCTATTCTGCAGGAAATCAATATTCTGGAATTTTAACAAAAACGCGCCCTGGACAGGGGCGTTACTTGTCAATAAGCGCCCTGGTATGGGGCGTCAGTTCAATAAGAGACGACCTTGTGCAGGTCGTTAATTCAACAATTTATCAATTTTCAGATAATAAAATTTCAGGAAACAATTTCATGGTCAGGACAAGAAAAATAGCAGGATTCGATAGGTATGATCATGCATTAATTTAGATTCATGGTTCATAGTTATAGAATTTTAAACATGGATAATTATCAATTATATGAAATTGACGACTACTAGGCAGGGCGTCAAAACAAGAATTAGCGCCCTTGTCTGGGTCGCTTCTTTAAAAATCACTCAGAAAACATTTGGAAGCGCAGTAAAACTATATGCATGAGATCATGGATGAGTTTATTTCATAATTTATACTAGTTTGGGCTACGTTCTTGAGAAAACCTACCTTTTGAAGGTTCTGGTGAAGATATATGAAGAAACTGAAGAGGTTACGATACTCTGTTCAACACAGAAGAAGAGGATGTTGACGAAGAGCCTTCGTTCTTCAGTCAAAAAGGGGAGTACTTGTTCTCACTGCAGGCAGCCTGCAGAGGAAGAGGAAGAACATTATTCTTCGTAATACTTAATCAGTAGAGAAAGAAAGAAAATAGGAAGAACCAACCTGTGTTCTTCAGCTATGACGGTGATCATCCGTATACTGCAGAAGAAAGAAGAAAAGAAGATCAATAGTCTTTACGATACATGGTTGAAGACAGAAGAAGAAGCACTTACTGGTTCTTCAGAGGCTCGATCGTCCAAAATAGATTCTAGGGTTCGATTAAGGGGTTACTTATAGGGTTTTGGGAATCCTAATAGGGTTAGAGTTGTATTGGAAGTAATACTTCCATGATAGAGTCCTTACTATATTCTACTAACTCGTACTAATCCATAAACCTTCCCTGGATAATGTTCTGGTTCGAACAGAACACGAACAGAATTAGCGTCTTAAGTGAGGGCGTCGAATTTAAATTGACGCCTTGGCGAGCGTCGTTACTTATGTAAAACGCGCCCAGGTAGAGGGCGTTTCATTTCCTTTCCTTAATTTTATTTTTTCCGTCGTTTGAAATTTGACGCCCTATTGTCTAGGCGTCCCTTTTAAATTAACGCCTTATACAAAGGCGTTTCCTTTTGAATCAGCGCCTTGATAAAAGGCGTTATTTTCCTCTTGATCAATGATTTACTCATTTAGGCTCTTTGTCATCTATTTACCTATCTTTTATTTTTAATTTCATTTATTTAAAAATCTTATTTTTATCAGGGTTGCTACATGCCAATTGTTCCAGCATGACTTGGGACGTAGAAGTTACTTGTGAGAGCTAACGGAATTCAAATCGGATATCCGGTTTGAGCCCGACGCTCAAATAACTCAATTCAAAACTAAGTTAGTTTTTGGGAATTCAGATAATTAGGGGCTCGGGGGTTCAAAATGTAAAATACTGGCCTGATCGGCGTGCCGATCGTTCCAACACGACTTGGGAGGTAGAAGTGTCTTGTGAGAGCTGACAGAATCCAAATCGGATATCTTGTTTGACCCCGATGCTCAGAAGTGCATTCTTCAATTGCACTTAGTTTAAAATCAAAGAAGTTAAGTTCGAGAGTCTAAAATCTAAAATATCGATCTGATTGGTGTGCCGATCGTTCCAACACGACCTGGGAGATAAAAGCGACTTGTGAGAACTGACGGAATCTAAATTGGATGTCCGGTTTGAGCCCGGCACTCAGAAGTGTATTTTTTAAATGCACTTAGTTTAAAATTAAAGAAGTTGGGTTCGGGGGTCCAAAATCTAAAATATCGGTCTGATCGGTGTGCCAATCGTTCCAACACGATCTTGGAGGTAAAAGCGACTTGTGAGAGCTGACGAAATCCAAATTGGATGTCTAGTTTGAGTCCGGTGCTCATAAGTGGTTCTTAAAATGCACTTAGTTTAAAATTAAAGAAGTTAGGTTCGAGATTCGGGGGTCCAAAATCTAAAATATCAGTCTGATCGGCGTGCCGATCGTTCCAACACGATCTTGGAGGTAAAAGCGACTTGTGAGAGCTGACGAAATCCAAATTGGATGTCTAGTTTGAGTCCGGTGCTCATAAGTGGTTCTTAAAATGCACTTAGTTTAAAATTAAAGAAGTTAGGTTCGAGATTCGGGGGTCCAAAATCTAAAATATCAGTCTGATCGGCGTGCCGATTGTTCCAACACGACCTGGGAGGTAAAAGCGACTTGTGAGAGCTGACAGAATCAAAATTGGATGCCCGGTTTGAGCCCGACGCTCAGAAGTGTATTTTATAAATGCACTTAGTTTAAAATTAAATAAGTTGGGTTCGGGAGTCCAAAATCTGAAATATCAGTCAGATCGGCGTGCCGATCGTTCCAACACGACCTGAGAGGTAAAAGTGACTTGTGAGAGTTGACGAAATCTAAATTGGATGTCCGGTTTGAGCCCGGTGCTCAGAAGTGCATTCTTAAAATGGACTTACTTTAAAAATTAAAGAAGTTGAGTTCGGGAGTCCAAAATTTATCTGATTTGAATTTATATAATCAAATATAATATTTAATTTATCTACTTAGTATTTTTTTATGAATGCATATTTAATGTTATTACCTTTTCATATAGGATCCTCCAGCGAGTGGCGATGGAGGAGACGAGCAGGGCGGAGAGGATGAGGATATGGAGGATGCGGAGGATATTTCTTGATTTTTTTATTATAAAATTATAAATTGTTATTGTGTTTCGTTGCTTGTATGTCCATTGTTTTTTTTGTGATGGATTTTATATTTTTTTTATTTAAACAAATTAAAAAAAATAAAATACAATTTTCGACCGATTCGTCGAAAATTTCTGACCGAAGAAACGACAAATTAATCTTTCTGTCGGAAACCCTTGGTATAATCTCAGTCGGAATTTTCGACGTAAATTTATCCGTAGGAATTTTCAGACGGAATTTCGGACGGATAAATGTCCGTCGGAAAAATGAAATATTAAATGATTACCGACGAAATTTCCGTCTGCTACTTTTCCGTCAGAAGTATATACTTACCGTCGTAATTTTCAAACGTCTTTTGGACGGAAAATATTTCCGTCGAAAATTTGTGACAAGAAATATACGACGGACCGATTGCGACGAAATTCCGTCGGAAAGATTGTTTCTGACATATTTTTCGACGGATTTACGACAGATATCGTATGTCGAAAATCTAACCTTTTCTTATAGTGATCAGATGCCTACTGTAGTTATCATGTCTGCGCATTTTTCCCTTTGTGTGCAATATGCCTCTATCTTGGCACTCTGTATATCCACTACATATATTAAAAGTATTTCTTCCATATATAGTTGCTAGACTAACATGAGATAAAATAATGAAATTTGAAATGTGCACCTTAACATTTGAATATATGAATAAAATAAATATCGGCATGCAAATAAAATATATCTCACTCTCAAAAGGTGACATTCTATTCTGAGCATGTAGTATATTATGTTTTACGTTAGGGATAAAAGTATACAACAAATATGCAGGATGCATATATGAATGTTTGACCATTTAGTATTTTTGACCGAACATACATCGTCCAGGTATATATTAAAGTATTTCGGGCAGATTATACGATAAGAGTATCGTCTGTGTTATAATGTTTAAGTGTTTTCATAAGTTCTATTTAGTTTGTCATTTTATAGCACTTAGATGAAACACGGTCAAAAGAAGTTTGTTTGACCATGTCTGCAAGACTGCATCATCTATCATCTTACCTAGATGATGCGGCCACTTGGGTGATGTATCACTATGTGAATTTCCGACAGAATGTTACAAGTGTAGACGGTACGTTTGTCATTTCGTGATCTTAGACGATGGATCATCTAAGTTCTTCATTTAGATGATCTATCATTTAGCTACTTGTTTATAGCTTAGACCATCTTCCATTTATATAACACATGGACGATGTATCATCTAACTTGTAGCCCTTCTAGGATGTTAGATGAAAGGTTTATCACTTAGACGATGTATTGTCTAACGTTTACTTTTAGACGGAAAAACTTAGACAGAATGAGTTGACCTTTCAGAGTAGGTGGAGCATCGTCTAACTTCTAAGGTAGATGATGTACCGTCTAACATTTGTTCCTTAGATGGAAGGCTTCTTATCATCAATGTTAAGCTTATGGATAATCTATCATGCAACTTCTACCTTAGGCGATGTACTTAGATGATAATCCATCTAAGTGTTAAGAGCTTAGAGGCAACAACGTCTAGTACTTCTCCCAGATATATGTTTAACTAATTTTTCTATCCTAGATATTTGGGAGACCTGAGTTATGTTAAACAGGCAAATTTACTTAGCCATATGGGATAACGTAGAAACTAAGATGTTTAATAATATAATCATTTTGTCATAGTCTAAAATAATTAATTTGTGAGAAAAGTATTTCCCTAACATAGTTAAATGGCTTACAAAGCGGAGGCCAATAAAGGCCCAATGTGATTACTAGTGAAACAATGAACATTAGGTAGGCTGCAAAGGTTCAAATTGTCCAATGATGGCCCATATCATTTTATGGGATTCATAAGATTTAAATTATGGCTGGAATAAATTTCAAAAGATATTTTAATATCTTAATTCAATTTTTGGAGTAACTCTAAATTTTTGATCAAATCAAAGAACAATAAGACTATTCAATAAATTGGTGTTGGATATCAAGAAAATAAGAGTTAGCATATTAATCCTCCAAAATTGAGTGGCTTAAAAGCTCGATCACTAGGTTTTCTCTGCTAATGTTTCTTCTAGTTCTCTTCGTTAAGTTCACATCTCCACTTCGACTCCACCAATGTGGCCTCATTTTTTAAGGACTTGAAAGTCATGGAAATATTTTAGAGAAAGGATAGTATTTTGAATTAAAATATATAAAATGATTAATTAGCAAGCTAATAATATCTAATTTTCATCATGTGTAGGGATTTAGAAAGAAAAACTCCTTCAGAAAAAAAAGGAGAAAAGGGATGTGGGTTTTTGTTAGCACAATCTTTAGAGCAGGCGCAAAAAAGTTCTAAGATAGAGTGTAGACACCATCTGCGAAATGGGACAAACAGAATAGGGGTAAAGAGGGCTCTATGATAGGGTGTAGACACCACCTATGAACTGGGACAAATAGAATAGGGGTAAAGAGGGTTTGGTGACAGGGTGTTGACACCTTGAACACACAACTCATAGAAAATGATTTTTTTTAAACTCAAATAAGCAATCCATGAAATATATCCACATACACTTGTTAACTATTATTTTGTCCTGAGATAATCATCATGCGTACCAACATCTACCATCTTTTTATGATACAAATGAAGTCTCTCAGAGGAATCACAAATAATGTTAATTACCTGCTGAGTGACTAGACATACATTTTATTTTTTTTCAAGCCACTGTGATTTTGTCTTAGAATTTCTTTTCCATTTTGTTGTACAATTTCCTCTTTGTCATTATCTCCAAATGTCATGATGTCACCTTGCTTATCTTATAGGGAAGTGAAGTCTTATATCACCTATCATATGCCTTGAACAATCGCTATCAAAGTATCATTCTTCACACGTGAGTCAAGATATACCTACAAGAAGATAATATCTCACATGATAGTTTTTGATACCTAAATTGCTTTGGATCCAGAGGTGTTATTGAAACTTGTTAGCACAGATATAGGAATCCACATAGTTTTGATTTTATGCATATTCTTTCTCAACCAACAATTAGTAGAAATATGACATTTCTTAGCACAAAAATTACATGTTTTGAAAGGAGCACTAGATAAAGACATTTTGAAAAAATTGGTCTTACCATTTTTTAATTGTCAGGAATATAACGGATACTTTCTTTTCTAAAAACACCTATAGATGCACAAAGCATAATATTAAGATTATCTCTACCTTTCACAAACTTAGACAATGTGGATGTTAAAACTTCAATTTTTTGTTGAAGTTTACTCATGATTTACGTGCTCAATAATTCCACCTTTAGGTTTAGATACTTCTAACTCTAGAGTTTCATTCTCTTGTTTTAAGCTATCATTTGTTCAAGCACACGTGTTCCATGAAGTCACTATTGTCTTGCTAGGATTCCAATTCTTACTTAATTAAACACTTTGTTTTCTTTTCTATTTTTTTTATATCTACCATAAATGTCCTCAAAAGTAATTTCAAGTTGTTCTATAGTGCTTGACTCATCATCTTCCTCAAGAATGGCCATAAAACAGTTCGTCTTGTTCCTCACTTGAGCTTGAGCTTTCCTCTTTACTCCAAGCAACCACCATAGCCTTATTTTTGAGCTTGTCATTCTTATGTTTCTTCTTCAAGTTAAGACATTCTCGCCTCATGTGTCCTGATTTTTTACACTCATAGCAAATAACTTCATCAGTCTTAGAGGTCTTCCGCTTAGAGAGAATGTTTGCTCACCTTTAGTTTTCCGTCACAAGCCATCTACTTGAGGAGGAATTTTCTTAATTTCTTGATAAGAAAGCAACATCTTCTTCATCTAGAATGTCATTTAATTACATCATCCTCACTTGAGAATATATTTTTAGATGCTGACTTGAAGGCAATACAATTCTTATCCCTACTTGATTATTCCTCTTGGTTCCTTCTCATATTTATTTCATAAGTCATCAGAGAACTCATGACTTCATCCAAATCAAGAGTTTGACAAATTTTTAGCTTCTTCAATAGCAGTGACTTTGGCATTCCAAGAAGATGGTAAAAAACGAAGAATTCTATAGACATGATCGGAGTTTGAGTATGGCTTATCCAATGCTTTAAGCTAATGTACTATGTCACTAAACCTTATGAGCATTTTTCCAATGCTCTCATTTTTCTCCACCTTGAATGATCCATATTTGTGGATGAGGAGGTTCATCTTTGTCTCCTTGACTTTGAGAAGTACATTCATATGTGACTTGAAGTTTCTCTCATATCTCTTTGGTTGTTTTACACTTGCAAATATAATTATATTCATTAGCATCAAGTGCATAATGAAGAGCTTATAGAGCTTTAAAATTAAATGATATGTTCCTAAAGTCCTCAACTTCTCACTCTTCGGGTTTCTTTGTTGGCACATAGCGACCAACCCCAACAACCCTCCACATCTCATAATAAATGGCTTTCATATACATAGTCATATATTTTTTCCAACAACTATAATTGGATCCATTAACAAAAAGAAGTCTCATAGTGGATTCTTTTTCACCAAACAAGAATGCATTGGAAGTGTAAACCATAGCTTTGGATCTCTCTAAAGATGGTTAAACCCTTGATTTGGAGACCGGGCTCTGGTACCAATTGAAGGTCTCAAGCTATGGAACACACACAAGAGGGGGGTGAATTGGGTGTTGACAACTTTTTAAAGTTAAATGCAAGACTCAAACAACAATCACATAGAAGGGAGGTAGAAGAGATGGGGCTAGTCACATGACTACAGGAAAATGGGTCTATAGTGATCTAAATAATTGGTCGCAAAATAATAAACATTGGTCGCTAAACGAATTTGCGACCACAAATTGGTCGCTGACAAGTGGTCACAATATCATCGTTGCTGATGCTCGTAGCAACCAATTTCTATGCTTGGTCGGTAAAACCCATACCATTAGAGATGAAAACCAATTTAGTGGCTATCGAGTGTCCCTATATCGACCAACATATTAGTCGTAATTAGCGACAAGTATTGGTCGCTACATTTCAGACACTAAAACGCTCTGTTTAGCGACGAACATGAACTTAGTCGCAGATAACCTCTGGTCGATGTTTTGACAATATTAGCGACTAACACTTTGTTCGCTATTGTAATAATATTAGCGGCGATCATATTTGGCCACAAATAAATATTTTTAGTTACTATTATTACAATATTAGCGACGATCATATTAATTTGGTCGCAACTAAATATTTTTTGGTCGCTATTGTTATAATATTAGCTGCTATCACTTTTGGTAGCAACTAATTAGTTTTTGTCGCTATTTTTGTAATTCTAACGGCTATCACGTTTGGTCACAAAATAATATTTTTTGGTCACTATTATTACAATATTAGTTACGATGTCATTTAGTCGCAACTAAATATTTTTACTCACTATTATTACAATATTATCTACTATCACTTTTGGTATCAACTAATTCCCTTTGTCGTTGTTTTTATAATATAAACGACTATTGCACTTAATCGCAACAAAATATTTGATCACCAATCGGTTTCACGAGGATTTTTGCCATCCATCCTTCTCAACACAACAAGAGATAAATGGGATAAAAAGGGACGATTCCAAGCATACTTATGTGGTGGGTTTCTTCTAATTAGGCATGTGCCTCAAAGAAATTGCCGAAGCAGCTGAGATGAATGTAGTTGGTTTGTTTGCAAGGAGATGAACGGGATTACTGCCACAAAAAAAGAGAAAAGGCAAGACTCTTCACCTGGGAATATACTGCCGTACGTTCCATGATCTTTATGGATTTCAAAGCATCATGCCGCAACATATGCTGGATGTAATCAATCTGTTCATTCCCAACATATTCAGCATGTCATCCGTCCATGGTGGACCCAAATTCACCTGTTTTTGGCGATGCTTGTGGCCACGCAGAAAAAAGAGGGGGGGGGGAAGGGAAAGAGAAGAATAATGCCCTACAAGGAAATTAAAGAAAATACATTTTCACATTTTCTGTTAAAGCATGTTACGCAAATTAAGCTCATGAATTGCACACAAAAAATCAATGTGCTCTCAGACACGAAGGTAGCAATGTTCAATGTTATTCCACCTGGGAATCATTTGGGATAGGGTGGTAGTTCCTCTTTTTCTCCTCTTCCTTTGTGTTTGTGTTTGTGTGTGTGTGTATCTCAGGAATTAATTGTGTCCCAGAAACCAGCTCCTTCAAAGAAAGATTTCATGGGTGAACTGTATCCATAGGCTACAGCATCTCTCCATAAGGCAGTACATTCCTGTTAGCAAAAGGAGAAAAGAAGAATTAAGATAAAGCTTCCTATAGATATATACGTTGAAGTTAAACGTAACAAATTGATGTCTAATCTGTTGTATCATGAAATAAATTAGGTGACCATCAAAACATGTTTCTTCTTATTCAGTCATCAACGACACCAATAAATTAATGAATATGCTTTCTATCCCCACAACAATAATTAGAATCTAACTTACCTTAACATTACCATAACAATGCGTGCGTCCCTTCAGAAACAATCATAGCCAAACTAGAATTAGCAAAAACGTCTATCCACAAGATGCTAAGCATGGAAATTAATCACATTAAGGTAATTAACAGTATAAACTGAATAATATGCAAAAGAAAATTTTTTTTGACAAAACTAATAGCAAAATAGAGTATGAGATCACAAAGGGAAGTCAGACAGAAACGTGAAAAGAAATGAACCAGAAAATCTACATGTTGAGGGGAAAAGTCTAACCTAGGCACAAGTACAATCTGAATGTTGCTGCCAAGAAGAACTCCTTACTAATACTCTTGAAGCTGAAGAAGTCGACATAGCAGAGAGAGTAGTAATGTCAAAGAGATATCATGTACCTAAAATATGAAACAATGTCAGTTAATTAGTACTAGTCCTACCAGTACATGCACACAAGGTTCCCCCAGCCGTGGAGAAAGAGGATGCCCAACTTGATCCTGTGAACCCGATGACAGCATCATGAAGATTGGACAGCTTTATGTCGTGTCCTTCACAAGGAACTTCAACAAATGTAGGATAACTAACTGATTACTGTGGGAGAATGGGAAGAAATTAAGGATCTGTTTGGAAGAAACGAAGACATCTATCCACATATATATGCTCCCGTCTACTTCTGGGTTGCCTAACTGATTACTGTGGGGAATATGAAAATGTGGAAAAATGAAATCCACTTGAAACATGAATCGTGTAGTATGCCAACAATAAAGAAGCAAATAGGAGTTAAACCTGTAATTTTCTTTGCCAAATGAACAAACACAGTAAGAAGGGTCTCATCTGCAACTTATTTTTAGCTGGGTTGAAATATGAATCATAGGATCTGGCAGAAAATAAGCACAGGAAATGTAACTTTACTTTCAACAGTCTCTTCCTACAAGATGCGGAGTTGAAAATATCTCTTAATACAGAAAGAGGACAAATTGATGCTTCTTGGAAGGCCAATGCAAATAATATCACATAGTAAATCAAGAAATTATGAGATGAGAAAACAGTGAAATGATTAGATTCCATGTCATAGCAACATTCAAGGTCATCGCAACATTTCAAGGTCACAGCAACATTCCCTTGCTAACTAATTTCATACTTTTTCACCTTACAAAAAAATTAATTGTGTTTAAGATGAAAATACGAAAATAATACGACATTCAACAAAGACAACTTTCATGATCCTATAATATGTAGTGTGAATCCACGGATGATGGAGTAGAAACTATATCGTGGGAAGGACATCATTATGCAAAACAATGAAAAAGAAAAGAAGTTAAATGAGATTTTTAATATTTAAGTTAAGTTGGTTAACAAGATAAAGAATATATTTTTACTATGAAGACGATGGTAGAATATTATTTCCATTCATCTAGGTCATCAAAAATTCTATCTTCCTCTGATGATCCTCAAGTTGATCTCGAAGTGTCGGCACCTCCTCCAATTATTTTTCTCTAATTGTTGGTTGACTGGAGAAAATAGTTCTATGTCGTAGAGGTGGCTTGGGTCCATGTCCATGACCACGTATATATCTAGACGTCCTCCCAAGTACCTCAGCACATATGTCATCTTCAGCTATAGTGGTCTCACCCTCAATTGTAAACTTTTGTTGCATTTATAACATATGTTCCTAAATTACAATGACATTTTTAGACATCAGAGAGATGTACAAACAAACTAAGGTTATAGTAGCTTTACAAAACTAAGGATTATTTATTGGTAGATGTAAACGTAAATGTAAACATGGCACTATTAAGAGTGTTATAACATATACTTACATAATTTGATTGTGCTTCTTCAGAAGCCCATGCCCCAGAGGAATGAGAAGTGTATGCTTCCTTGTAGAGCTCAATGGGGCTGCATCTCTATATTATCATGAGTATAACCAATCAATTACAAATTATAAAATTATTTATCTAGGTGCATAAACAACACAAACCATGGGCTTGTGGCCTTTACCAGATCATGTTGATGGGCCATTAGTGTCTTGGTAACCATCCTATGAATTGTCCTCATTTGGATCGATTAGTGGACGCTATGGCTGACCTTTTCTATAGAAAAAAATGAATTCAATTTGAACATAGTAAGCTCTTAAGAATAAGTAACCTATAGCAGAAAACAATGCTAACAAAAATAAAAAACCAACTCACCTGAAAAGCCTCTTTAACAAAATGATCACACAACCATAGCCACTCTTCTTGTCGTCCCACCATGCCGAACTCTTTATATGGTTGCTCTCTATGTCTTTCCCCACCACCTAGACTTTTATAATGATTGTAACATTTGGAGCGCAAATCCGTGTAGCAAGAGAAACATAGACTCTCTAAACAACACCGAGTGATTGAGTCCTCCAAGTCAAGTTCAAACTTTTCCTACAAAATAAGGATTCTCGTATACTTGGTTTTCTTTGGTTATGAAATGACAAGAAAAAAAGAACTAAAAACTGATTGAAAGCTAAAAGCAATGAACATGTTCTTAGCATTGGGTTCTGTTCAATCCTTTACCTTTAAACGTAAATAAAGCTATTCTTTTTGTTGGTCATTAATACCTTTCTAGCTCTCCACTTTCATAGGTGCATGATGTCGAACGAGGATCCCAATCTCCCTCGTCAACCAAGGATGGTGGTCCCCTACTAGGCGGTTCAATTCTGATGGTATATTGGTAGTCACCTTTCCATGCCTTTGGATGTACTACTCTTGATCTCTCGATCTATTACATCCACGAGTATTCTTATTTGTGTTAGAGGAGGAATCTACAAATAGAAATATTTATTAAATGAATTACTTTAAATATAAGTAATGGTTGAAAGTATATAATTTAGAAATAATCCCACCAATACTTCTCCCAATAGTTTGAGGTGTAAGAGGTGTACGAAACTCTATAACATGGGACCACATTCTCACTTTGTGTACAACTTCCATGCGAGCGTTTACGCAGACCAAGGGCCATCTGTCCAAATGTTGAATTTATACTAGGGGTTAGTCCATGATAGAAATTACTAAATCACACAATCTTTTGTTGCTAGAAAATTTTCACACCTCATTCAAAATCACTCTCAGAGCACACAATAGGAACACTTTCATCACCACTACTATTTTCTCTTCAACGTCAACAGCATTAATAAAGAATTCAAGTTCCTCAGGTTCGAGTTCCATATCAATAGTTGGAAGGAATTTCGGATCCACATCATTCCTAACTGGAGGGCCAATTTCTTGAGTTTCATCTCTAATCAATATATTTGTGCACTCACTTTGTTGATATGCATCATTTCCAACAAAGACACTCTTACCAATCACTTGGTCGTCAGCTTTATCAAATGTACCTAAATCAAACAATTATCGATGTTGCATCTTTTGTACAACACACCAATTCTTTCATAGAAAACCTGAGTCACTTGTCCTGCTAACACAAATGGATTATTTGAATATCACATATTAGTGACATTTATGCTTGTAAAATCCTCATCAATTTTTATAGGTTTTTTATGTTCGAGATCAAACCACTCACACTTGAATAAAATAACTCGATAGTTCATTGTATACATCAGCTCAATTACATCATTCAGAATCCCATAGAATTCAATTGTTTTACCATTATGCTCTCCTTCAACACAAACCCCACTATTTTGAGTCACTTGATGACTATCACATTGTTTGGTAAGAAAATTGACTCCATTAACAGTGAATCCTGGATATATTCTCACACGGTTATCAGGATCCAATGCAAGTGAGTATATATCATCACTAATCTCGTGAGTTTTCTTCACGCAATTGTTTGATCTATCACACAATGCCAAATAACAAAAAGTTAAAAATATATTATTATGACAAAAAATATAATAATGCATTTAAATAAATATCCTACTCGTTATTTAAACCATGATGCAAAGTAATTTCTCTGTCTCATTTCAATGTCATCAGGACACTCCATTATAAGCTCATCATGGAAAGATATGATTACATACTTCATTAAATTTGTAAGATAATATATGCTTATTAAAAATCACTTATATTAGATATTGTCTCAGTTCCACGCAATTATTCAGCACATACCAATGAGCCAAATTGTACTCCTCAGGTGGAAGAAATTTATAATCTGCTTGGCCTAAAGGACGTATGTTATGTGAAAACACAGAAAGTGTTCTATTAAGGTGGTCCTCTCGATCATAGTTTCGTTCTGGACGATTGAACCTCATCTCCACTCCAGAAAAATACATAGAGCAAAATGTTAAGCACTCATTTCCATTATATGCTTCTGTAATTGAACCTTTAGGACTAGCTTTATTTTAAACAACCCTCTTACGAGTATAAATATTCCTTTCAATAGGATGCATCCATCTATTTTGAACAGGTCCCCCAAGCTTAGCCTCTTGTGAAAAATGTACTACTAGATGTACCATAACATCAAAGAATGCCGGTGGAAAATTCACTTCCCATTTACATAGAACTATCACAATTTTCTTCTCTAATTCTTCTAAGACATCCACTCTCAATGTCTTGGAACATAACTCTCGAAAGAAACTTGCCAGCTCACTTAATGCATTAAGCACATCTTTGTTCAAGTAACTGATGGGTCCCACGGAGTGCGATCGGATCTAGAAGGGGGGTTGAATAGATCCTATTAATAACTTTGGCCTATTTAAATCTTGACTCCTAAACACATAAAACACTCCTATAAGGTAAATGAATCACTTAAGCACACAGCGCAGCGGAATAGATAGGAATGGAACAAGTAATAACGTTAAAACCCGATGCCCAGTTCAGACAGGTCGACACTCCCAGCGGGCAGGTCAACACTTCTTCAGCAGGATCCAGCTGTGAAGTGAGCTGGGGTCTGCTCTTCAGGGCAGTGAGGTCAACACCTCTAACAGATTAGGACAACACAGGTTGACTCTTCACTGGAGAGAAGTCTAAGCCTTGGAGTGCAAGGATCATGAAGCACAACACTAGAAGATGAGATTGCTTGCAACAAGCATGTGTGTGTGTGTATGCTATGTTGAACACTTAGAGTGCATATGTGTGTGAATGTAGTGGTGATCAACCTAGGTGCATGCGAGTCTAAGCAAGGGAATCTCTTGGCAAGACTTTTACCTTGGCGCCTATATGCAAGGTTGTAGCAGGCCGCCCAAGTGATGCAGTCAAAGGGCTAAGGCCAATTAAAGCACAGATAAAATAGAAAGTGCTAATAAGAGTGCTTGAGTGTGCAAATGAGATAACCAAGATTAGAAGTACACGAACCTGTGAAATAGGGATAGAGGATATGGAACAAGCTCACAATGTATACAACCCATAACACAAGAATTTTAAGGTGGTTCGATTGTTAGCCCGCAACCTACGTCCACCCCTCACCAAACTTGGTGAGGCTTTCCGGATGACACACAGCTTGATCCACTGAGCAACACAGCTTGCTTTCTACTGACTAACAGCTTGAACCACCCCGAGGATCTGATCCTCTCTTCCTATGAAACCATAGAGGGAACCCGGTCTTTAAATAGGGGATCGAAAAGGCTAGATGTATTGGTGATAGATGAACCGTAACAAATAGAAACTGAATATTGCAAGTGCAGTGGAAAAACAATAGAGACAATGTAGACACCAGCTGAAATAATGGATCAAGACATCAGAGTTGGTGAGTGCAGCTACAAGATTGGATCCAAGGATCCTTTTCTTCAAACACCTGTAGACTGTAGGATTTGTCTTTCTCTCAAGGCTGCTCTCTCTTCTTCTTCTTCTTCTTCTTCTTCTCTCACAGCACTGGACTATCTCAAACAGGTGTTGGGGCTGCTCTCACGCTTCTTAGGAATATTCTTGGTAGATTGGTCAAGGGCGTGGCACTTTGTGGACGGCAGCTGTAGCTTCTTCAGTTGAGGAAGCTTTGGTATAAATAAGAAGACCAGTTGAGAAAACCTGAGAATATTACACAACAAGAAGTCTTCCTTTGGACCAGTGGATCAACAAAGTATTCTCTCCAAAGCTTCCTTGAAGCGTGCGCCAGAAGGTGAGAGCTAGAACGTCTTCTAGAGCGAATGCCATGTGTGATAGTGGTAATCAATAAGAGGAAGGTGACCATATCCCATAACATTTAATGTGATACTTGCTGTGATCTCCCTATTGGCTGGTCGCAGCTTTAAGTACAAGGATAGGTACGATGGCAGACAGTGTGAAGGTACAGACCAGATTTCCCTTTAGACAGCATCAAATATTCACGATAATTCTTCCTCAGATATGCAGTCTTCTCATATTGCACAAGTGTACTCTTCTGCGTACAATGGCTGGTTGGATAGCACATTAGTCGACAGCAAGATTGTGGCAAACTGCGGAGTGTCCTATTCCCAGTAGCAGACATTATGGACAGGCAGACAGAAGTGACTCTCCAGCTGTATCTCTGACAAAAAATCATCTCTAAAAGGTAGCCAAGTAAGTGAAAAGATGGTAGAGTAAGGGTCAGACCTTGGGACGTGGTCCAGACCTCAAAATATTTTATTTTAATAATTTGCGGTTTCTTTTTCTCTCTCTGGATGGCCCACTGATCTGACAGTTTAATGGCTAGAGGACTTCTTGAAGAACAAGGGTGTCGACCTCCTGCATGAAAAGAGTTGACACATCTTAGTAGTATGGCCAATTGAATTCTTCCTGGAAGATAGACGGTGTCGACCTCTTGTGGGGTGAGTGTTGACACTTCTTAGTAGAATAATAAATAGAGCGCTTCTTGTAAGACAAACGGTGTCAACCTCTTGTTGGAAAAGTGTCGACATTCTTATGAGATAGCCCTGATGACGCTCTCTGGAAGAGCGAAGGTGTCGACCTCTTGGGAGAGGCAGGTCGACACATTCCTTTGACCTTTCTTTGAATAGAAGGCACTTAGGAATAGTGTGAACGGACCTTGATTGGAGTATGCTCAGACCTTGATGTTTGGACCTTGAGCATCTTGCTCATGCTTTGTCTTGCCATAAGATAAACATGTACAGGCCTGATATGTTGGAGCAACCATTGCACCGACCTTCATCATCTTGCTCAGACCTTGTCTTTGTATGTGCACGTACCTTCTGGTGTTGAAGGAAGAATGTGCACCAACTTTATGGTAGATGTGCACGGACTTGATTTGCAGCATGTGTGTAGTCCTTATAAGTCATGATAGAAAAATGTGCACCTACCTTCCTTCGTTGTTGAGAAGATTGCACTGACTTCATAGCAGATGTGCACCGACTTTGTCTGTCGTTGCCTTGAGTGTGTACCGACCCTGCTGCAGATGTGCACGGACCTTGAGGCAAACGTGCACAGACCATAGAGCATGCTAGCTAGAAGTTGCACTGACTTGGTGTTGCACTGGCTGCACCGCAATAAAGACATGCACAGGCCTTAGTCGCTTTCCTTGGCCTACTAGCATCGACCTTGGTCCTTCTTGGTCTGCTGAGTAATGGCTGCAATGTCGACACATCTGTTGTAGGAGTCGACACTTCTCTTGTTATACTTCAGTGTGTGTATCACCTCCAGCAGTTGCATTGGCCTTGACTACATGGATTTCTGTGAAACCATGATTCTTCCTTGATTCTTGTGCATCCTAATGCCTCAATCTCTGTGCCTTACTTGATTTCTTTCTATCTTTGCAGACATACTTTGTTGCCAGTGTGGGCTTGACCTGAAATGTATGGGTGTTTGTCTCTATCAAATGCAAGTCAAACTATATTAATGAATCATAGTCGGACATCATCGAAACAAAGGAATGTTAAACACAAGCCCAACATACATAGTCAGACATCATCAAAACAATAGAGTTACACATGATATACACATGCCCAACATTCTATCCCTTTTTGATGATGGCAACTATGAACTATGAGTCATTATGAGTATATTGAAAGTCAAGGATTAATAGGATGTTATCGTGAATAAAAGCACAATGACCTTCAATGATTTTCTCTCCAGATAATTTTCCCTTTTAGACACACATAATTTACTCCTCACATATTCTTATGCAAGTATTCAAGACTCTCTCCCCTATGCATTCCCTAGTTAATGACACATACAATTCTCTCCCCCTTTGACATCATCAAAAAATCATACTAGAGAGAATATATGGCATAATTAGGAAGGTAGGAGTGAAGGAAATTACATCACACCAATTGTTGGAAATTATTAGCATAGGATGTATAGTGTAAAAGAGATTAGATACCTGGAGAGAGCAACTTAAAGTGCAGCAACCTGAGATACCTTTCTGAAAGTACATAATTCTCACTTCCTTTCGAATGCCAATTGATCACAAGCAGTGCAGTCATTATTCCAGAATTCCAGAAAAGGATGTGGAGATACATGCCAATGGTTGTACACTTATTAAAGTTGACAAGATAACCATTGTGAACAACCAATCTTAGAAAGTTAGTTTTAGGATAGACACCAATGAATAATATGGATTTATCGAACATGGCCAATTGTTAGAATCAATGGTATTGTCCGTTGACTTGGTAAAGATAGTTGTAATATGAAAGGTATGGTTGCAGCAGTATGATGTATTATAGCAGCCAAAAGGAGCACATTTTTTATTTCAGATTTTTTTTCAAGATTTTTAGTGGTTTTCTATTTTTCAGACTTTTTGGGTTTTCTATGCAATGCATGGGAATTGCAGAATGCAAGATATGTGTGTACAAAGTTGAAGAATGCAATCTACCCAATTTCATGAAAAATTGAAACCAGTTGAATTGTAACCATAATGCCAATGATGTTATGACTTATGCTAGATGCCCATGGATGATGATTCCAATTGTTATGTCCAAGGGATGATTACAAAGTTATACACATGCAACAATGCTAGCAACGACGGATGCAAATATGTTTCATGCAAGATAAACACCAAGGAGCATCAAGATATGATATTTCAAGAAGGGATGACATTAATTGATAGGAATGCAATGATTTCTAATGATAGAAGTCATCAAAGAGCATTGATACCATTTGTCTAGAGAGGGCAAAGATCAAGGGATATAGAAATACAGCTTGTCTTTGTAGAAGATGAATGCTCTTTAACCTGAGACCAAGTTCATAAATCACAGTTATGTAATTTTTCAGAATTTTCAGTTATAGAACCCGAATGAACTAGCCCTTACACTTAGATTGGTTTAATGTTAATGAATCCTGGCCTATTCAGAAGAAACACATGAAAACATTTGCATTCAAGTTTGATAGAGATGAACCAGTTTTGCATATCAAAGTCAGATTAGCCTCCTCTTATATTACTCATTCAATTCCATTAGCTCCTTTGAGAGATACTCTAAAAAGTATTGAGATTAAACAAACATGAAGACAAAATAACAATTTTTTTTGAATTTTAATAGATGAGCATTTAGCTTTTGCAAACTCAACCATAATTTTCATTGAGTACATGAGAAGTTTTTACGAACATTTAAGTCTAGAGCATGCCTCATATCCGTAAGGACACACATTGTTTAGACGCGAGTATCCCTAGGTAATTGGTAAGACTGACTGTCATGCTTCAAATAGAATAGAGATAACATTGTCACCTCATGACATATCGTACCACATATTCTTGATGAGGGGACATGTTTCTCAGCAACTTTGCCATTGCTCTGCCTCATGACATACCTTATAACACAGTAGAGTTAACAAGGGCACTTCATGACATGTCTCATCTCAATTCATTTATGAGGAGACATATTTCTCAGTGAGCCAATGTCATTGCTCTGACGATTTTTGCCATTAGAAAACCCACAAAATCAGATTCTTTAAAAATAATACTTAGACAGAAGTTTCTCAATCATAAATGCCTTTGTACTTAAAATAAACTTTCAGATATCAGAAGGCATAACTGGTCAACAACATGAGAAACTGGTTTAAGTCTATTAAGCCCGATCATAAATATTTTCAAGACACTTAGACTTCAAGACACAAGAAATCATTAACGTTAAACCAAAATCATTCATTTTGAGGTAGTCACAAATCTCTATAAAAGAAGATTCTTCTTAAAGATTTACTCTGATAAACAACCTTGATAGCAGATAGAGAGTCCTCCAAGAAGTTCAAGGCATTTGAATCTGAGATGAACCCAAAAAAAAATTTGGCATTATGATGCAGTGGTCTGGTTCATGAAGATAGTGTTGCATGAGTGGAAATCAAGAATGGATGAGGAACAATCCCCCTGAGGTTGTGGATTGAGCTCAGACTGGTATGAATGAGATATATACAGCATATGTAAGGAAGTGTCGACACTTGCACTGGATGGTGTCGACACCTGAGCTCAGGTAGAAGGCAATTTTCAACTAGGCTGAGCTGAGAGGTCGACCTGTTAGGGTTGTGAGGTCGACCTTTTTGATTGTAGGATAGAGTTTTGACGGATTTTTAAAAAAATAAGCTCCCCCTGAGAAGATGCATTCTATGCAAGTGTCAACAGAAATGAATGCAAGAGTGCAGACTTTATTTCTGATGTTGACTCCCCCTGAGCATGTTCATGAAGTATGCAACCTATGACTTAAGTGAACACATGATGCATGAAAAATGATGCCATTGTTGGGTCCTTTTTAACATTAAATGTATGAGACCACAATATGATGCAATCATGGATTTTCTGAAATGCATTCTGAACAGACATGCAAGTTGGTAAACCATGAATTGTAGGAACTCCCCCTGACTTTGTGCATTGAGTGTCTGAATTCTGAGTGCATCACATGCAATGGAATCAATGTAGGGAATTTGATGAATTATTCATATGAACATCTAGACTATTCTAATGATGGGTTGACCCTTGGTACCTGGCGGAGAACTGAAGTCTTAAGACCACCTCATGCATGAAGTGGGTTTCCAGACAGAAGAGATTTGTCCTTCTCCCAGATTACCATTTTATATACCAAGAGATCAACCCGGTGAAAGCAGGTAATCTAGCTTAGATGTTCATCTCACACCATGGGGGATGGTTCATCAGTTCAGGGAGATAATTTCAACTTGCATGATTTATTGACAACAAGACCACTTTATAATGCAATGACTACGATGCAAGCCTATCATGCAAATGTTGAACAAATAAAAATTATTTACATACCTGTGCCTTGAGCATTTGTTTACGTGAGCATCCGGTGTTCAGCTCCAAGGCACCCTACACCCAGAATTCTTATTTAAAATTTTTAGGTACCCAAGCTTGCTTGGGTCCTTGTTGGTTAGCAGTAGTTCTAGCAATTGATCTTCTTTTCTTTGCTGCCTTCTTGTCACCCACTCTCTTCCAAGAACAATAATTGGATGTATGTCCATATTCACCATAATAGAAGCAACGCACAGGGTGTTTACCATTTTTTCTATGCACATGTGCACTTTTCAATTGCGAGTGAGCAAGTATACTGTCATGTTGATTATGAGAGTAGCTCCTACCTCTCAGTCGCCAGCAGTCCTGGACTGTGTGGCCAATCTTTCCACAGTGGTAGCAGTAAGGAGGGTGATTTCTGTTGAAAGCCATGGGGAGTGTCGACCTGTCCGAATGGAAGTGTCGACTCTTCTGATTCCCCATGCGATTCTGTGCAGAGTTCTACTGCATACATCCTCTGCCAGAGTTGATCTGTCTTTTGCCCTTGATTTCAGCAGTAATTCTTGAATCCTTTCCTGCTCTTAATTCATCATTATTCAAGGTGAGACAATCATGTACAGTGTGACCAAGCATGCCACAATGAAAGCAATAAACATTCATTTTATGAGAGGCATGGTAGTCATCATGGCTTTTCCTGTTGTGCATGTCAAGACTAGCAGACCTAGGTTTCTGTTTTTGCATCAGAGCCTTCCCTTTTTGCTTACCAATGCATTTTTGTTTTTTCTGAGCAGCATGCGGTATTAGGAGGTGGTAAGAAGTGCTGGCTTCATTCTTACCCTTGACAGAAGTGATGTAGGCCTTGCTTCTGAAGGGTTGTTGGTCTTCAGGTTTGTAACCCAAATCTCCCGTATGATGACTCACTCTTGTTACCAAGAGTCTGTCCATGCTTTCCTTATCCTGCATACACTTAGATAGAGAGTCATTTAAATCTTTGATTTCATTCTCCAATGAGGAGACGTGCAGCTCGGTTTCAGCGAGGTCCTCCTCACACACAGCCAATTGCACATTGAGCATAGCATTAGCCCCCTGGTAATTTTCAATCTCCATTTGAAGTTCATTCAGTTTTTCAGAACTGTCATGGGCAATACCCTTGCCTTTCTCATAAATGGACAATATTTCAAGCAACATGTCGCTTTGTTCTTTTACCATTTTTATTTTTTCAATCAACCTCTTATCAGGGATTATCTTGTCCGACATTGTTTGTTCATTAGAGATTGATTTAGGTTGGTTTTAAAGTTGTCTTATGATTTCTTCCAACCTAGTGATTTCAGCTTAAAGGATTTCATTTTCATCTATTAGGCATGTAATCGTTTGCTTATTCACATCCATGTCAGAGGTGAGAGTGTCATTTAGCTCTTCAAAAGCTGAATAATTATTACAGAAAGAACTTTCATTCTAACGGATTGGTTGGATTTTAAGTTTTCAAATAGTTTCTTCCAACCTTATGATTTCTTCTTGAAGGATTCTGATTTCATCTTTTAGACAAATGATGTTTTGTTTGTTCAGATCCAAGTCAAAGGCAAGAGTATTGTTAAGCTCTTCATGGTTGGAACAATTATCACAAACATGACTCTTACCTTGACTATTTTTCTTTAAATCCTTTTTCAATGTTTTGTTTTCAGATTTCATCTTTTTATATTGCTCGATCAACTTGTCATATGCACCCACAAGCTCTTCAAAAGTAAAGTCTTCAGAATCAGAGCTTACCTGTGATGAGGATAGATTGCTTGACTGCTCTGATCGGTCAGCCATAAGGCATTGATGCTCTTGATCTTCTTTCTCATGGAAGTTCATCAACACCTCCAGAACTTGCTTAGCTGTGCTGCAGGTAGACACAAGATCAAGTAACCTATCATCAACCATAGCTCTGATTAAATTGAGTGCAGCAAGGTTATTGTTATGTTTGATCTTATGTTCAGCTGACCATTTATTTGAATCTGATGGCAGCCCATCTGGACCAATGTATATAAGGTTCCACAATTGTGGATCTGTGAATTTTACATAGATGTACATTCCTCTCAGCCATATTGAAAAATTTGAACCATCAAAAATAGGCGGAGAAGCCTTCGATGCATGTGTAGCAGATGAAGCCATTTTCTCAAAATGCACTGGGATCTTTCCCTGTAGATCGTAAGATCTGGGAATAACAGAGCTTGGCTCTGATACCAATTGATGGGTCCCACGGAGTGCGATCGGATCTAGAAGGGGGGTTGAATAGATACTATTAATAACTTTGGCCTATTTAAATCTTGACTCCTAAACACATAAAACACTCCTATAAGGTAAATGAATCACTTAAGCACACAGCGCAGCGGAATAGATAGGAATGGAACAAGTAATAACGTTAAAACCCGATGCCCAGTTCAGACAGGTCGACACTCCCAGCGGGCAGGTCAACACTTCTTCAGCAGGATCCAGCTATGAAGTGAGCTGGGGTCTGCTCTTCAGGGCAGTGAGGTCAACACCTCTAACAGATCAGGACAACACAGGTCGACTCTTCACTGGAGAGAAGTCTAAGCCTTGGAGTGCAGGGATCATGAAGCACAACACTAGAAGATGAGATTGCTTGCAACAAGCATGTGTGTATGTGTATGCTATGTTGAACACTCAGAGTGCATATGTGTGTGAATGTAGTGGTGATCAACCTAGGTGCATGCGAGTCTAAGCTAGGGAATCTCTTGGCAAGACTTTTACCTTGGCGCCTGTATGCAAGGTTGCAGCAGGCCGCCCAAGTGATGCAGTCAAAGGGCTAAGGCCAATTAAAGAATATATAAAACAGAAAGTGCTAATAAGAGTGATTGAGTGTGCAAATGAGATAACCAAGATTATAAGCATACGAACCTGTGAAATAGGGATAGTGGATATGGAACAAGCTCACAATGTATACAACCCACAACACAAGGATTTTAAGGTGGTTTGATTATTAGCCCGCAACCTACGTCCACCCCTCACCAAACTTGGTGAGGCTTTCCAGTTGACACACAGCTTGATCCGCTGAGCAACACAGCTTGCTTACACAGCTGAGCAACACAGCTTGCTTTCTGCTGACTAACAGCTTGAACCACCCAGAGGATCTGATCCTCTCTTCCTCTGAAACCACAGAGGGAACCTGGTCCCAAAACAGGGGATCGGGAAAGGGTAGATGTATTGGTGATAGACGAACCGTAACAAATAGAAACTGAATACTGCAAGTGCAGTGGAGAAACAATAGAGACAATGTAGACACCAGCTGAAAGAATGGATCAGGACATCAGAGCTGGTGAGTGTAGCTACAAGATTGGATCCAAGGATCCTTTTCTTCAAACACCGGTAGACTGCAAGATTTGTCTTCTCTCTCAATGCTGCTCTCTCTTCTTCTTCTTCTTCTTCTCTCACAGCACTGGACTATCTCAAACAGGTGCTGGGGCTGCTCTCACGCTTCTTAGGAATATTCTTGGTAGATTGGTCTAAAGGCGTGGCACTTTGTAGACGGCAGCTGCACCTTCTTCAGTTGAGGAAGCTTTGGTATAAATAAGAAGACCAGTTGAGAAAACCTGAGAATATTGCACACCAAGAAGTCTTCCTTTGGACCAGTGGATCAATAAAGTATTCTCTCCAAAGATTCCTTGAAGCGTGCGCCAGAAGCTGAGAGCTAGAACGTCTTCTAGAGCGAATGCCATGTGTGATAGTAGTAATCAATAAGAGGAAGGTGACCATATCCCATAACATTTAATGTGCTGCTTGCTGTGATCTCCCTAGTGGCTGGTCGCAACTGTAAGTTTAAGGATAGGTACGATGGCAGACAGTGTGAAGGTACAGACCAAATTTTCCTTTAGACAGCATCAAATATTCATAATAATTCTTCCTCAGATATGCAGTCTTCTCATACTGCACAAGTGTACTCTTCTGCGTACAATAGCTGGTTGGACAGCACATTGGTCGATAGCAAGATTGTGGCAGACTACGGAGTGTCCTATTCCCACTAGCAGACATTATGGATAGGCAGACAGAAGTGACTCTCTAGCTGTATCTCTTACAAAAACCATCTCCAAAAGGTAGCCAAGTAAGTGAAAAGATGGTAGAGCAAGGGTCAGACATTGGGACGTGGTCCAAACCACAAAATCCTTTATTTTAATGATTTGCGGTGTTAGGTCCCACGATCAATGACACCCAAGAGGGGGGTGAATTGGGTGACTACAAATTTTAAGGAAACTCTTTCCCTTTTTAACAAGTGTAAAGAAACAACAATTAAATCATCAATTATGTTGAACAGCAAGTTAGATAACAGCTTACACTAATCCTCACACTAGATGATAAGACGAATGCTGCGAGGTGGAGTAAATTCCTTTCAACAAGATTAAGGAAGTTAATTAAGCCAAGAAACAGATTCTCTCAATCTCACCGTTCCCATACGATCATATAAAAGGATTCAACAATCACACCAAGCCAACGCACAAAGCAAACCACAATGCACAGGGATTTTAAGGTGGTTCGGGACCTCGACGGGCTCCCTACGTCCACCCCTCACCAAACTAGGTGAGGCTTCACTCGGGGATAAATCCCCAAATGGAGACGACGCTCCAACCACACACGCAGGACGACGCCTGCACACACACACGGGGACGAGCCTCAATGTACACACACATACACTCGCACGGAGACGAGGTCTCCAACACAATCCAACAGGCGGATCAACAAAATGCACACACGCTGCGACAAGTGCAGCAAACCTCACACACACGTAGATCTAGGAAGACCTACGCACACACATGAATCAAATACGATACACACACACGACCACAGATCTAGATGATCCACACATACACAAATGCTTAGAGTTTATGAGAAATACAAATATAACATTCAAAGCATGATGACAGTGAGGCTTAGTTTAGAAATCCCCTGATTTGGCTTCTCTTTGAATGTATGCTGCTGATTTAGAACGTAGCTTCAATCTTCACTTAATCGAAGCTTCTGTCTGTGCTTGCTTGGCTCTTCTTCTTTCTAGTTTGCTTGGCTTTCTCTCCTTGGGAGGAGGTTGGTTTTAGATCTTCCTTGAATCACCTTGGAGATAGATGAACGATCTTTGCTCAAATGACGTGATGGCTTGATTCTTCACGTAGCTTCCAGTTGGAGATTGATTGGAGACTTGTATACTGCTTCTTCCCTTCACATTCACGCTCAAATCAAGGTGGAAGAAGTCCTGGAGCTGCTACCTACGACCTGCACATACAAGGGTTAGAGGAAAAATGATTTTCAGATCTCACTTGGTTTCTCCTTAGGGTTTACAACCCAATAACATGTATATATGTGTTTAGGTCGGTCAAGAGACAGCCTAGGGACCAGATCCTCACTTTGTGGAGTGATTTGTGGAAGTTGGACTCAGATTGGAAGACTTTAGGAGCAAGAAAATGGCGGTCAAAAATCACGGCTGGAGGTCGAACCGGAAAGAGTCGACCCTTGGGGTCGACCCTCGGGCAAACAGAAGCCAAACACTAATTTTATGTTCTGTTTTACAGGGGTCGACCCCAGGGGTCGACCCTCGAGTTTCCAGAACCCAAACAGAACCAACATTTGGTTCTGGGTTACAGGGGTCGACCCCAGGGGTCGACCCTTTCAGGCAGGTTTCACAAAATTGGTTCTGTTTTGAACAGAACCTGAGAGGGTCGACCCCATGGGTCGACCCCTTCTAGTTTAGGCCTGAAAAGTAACTAAAACCACCATCAAATCAATGGAAAATAATTGTTTAAATATTACCATAATCCCATGAGGATCAACCATGATTTTTTCATCCTGAAAAACATGATAAAGCAAGAGGTTAGATCAAGATCAAAATATATGGGTCATTCATTAACATATGAAGCTAGTTTTGAGACCGAGACCCAAATGACATGAAATATGATTACGAAATCATTAGCATGAGGCATATAAGAATCCCCATGAAAGATCTGTATGAAAGCACTAGAGAACCCAATTTTCAACTCAAGATTATAAGAGTATCACCATGGATTCCAATATAAATTCTTACCTTGAATCCATCACAATGTGGGAAATATTAACCTGCACTTTCTGGAATTTAGAAACAAGTTAATATTAAACCAACGAATCTGAAGATCCCAACTTCAACCCAATTCTCCCACAAACCATTTCAAAGCATTTAAGCCATATGATCAGAATGACTAGGAACCATCATTTATGCATTCATGATATACAAGAACCAGATGAAATCCTCAACAGAGCATGTAATGAAATGGCTATGCATTTACACAACACAAGGCCATGCAATCAATTTCATATCCATAAGGACTCAACCATTCCACTGAGAAGCATAGTCTTCACATGAAACCTCCAAAGACTAATGAGCAGCATGCATGATTCAACATCAACCTACTTAGTAGGGCAACCTGCAAGATAAGATAGCAACATGTGAGTTCGTTTATCATGAAGATGTTTTCCACTAATCAAGCACACAATATGTTGTGATTATCAAAACCACTATCATCACACATGAAGTTTAGTTATTATCAAAACCATAGCTCAACAATCTCCATCACACATGAAGTTTAGTTATCATCAAAATCATAGTTTAACAATCTCTCCCTTTTTGATGATGACAAACTTAGTGATGAATGATGACAATCTTTGTGAAGATGGCAAACGAAATGATTTTTCTCTTGTCACAGGCAATCATGTATCACATGAAATTTCACATGAAAGTTTTGAATCTTTTTCTCCCCCAATCATGAATCCAGCAATCAGCAATATCAATCATGAATCACATGAAATGTTTAAGTTTTGAATCTTTTTCTCCCACAATCATGAATCCAGCAATCAGCAATATCAATCATGAATCACATGAAATGTTTCTCCCCCTTTGACATTATCAAAAGGCGGGGTAATGCCAATCATTCTCCCTCATGAAGAAGAAACAAAGGAGGTGCAAATTGTAGCATGATAAATGTGCAAGGAACAATAACCCACATTGGAAATTCTGATGAAGCAGTAGCAAATTATAAATAAGTGGGTTCATGGAATGTATGGGAGGCACCAATTGTTGACTAGAGAGGATACCAAATGTTGATTACTTGGATGTGCCCAATCTTTCTCCCCATTTGCCAAGCAAACACAAAAATTTATTGAGCAAGTAAATAGCATGGGAAGTCCACTCATTTTTTGGTTTTCAATATATTCCAGATTTTTAATTTTGGATTTGTGGTTTGAAATGCATGAGATGCAACGTATGCATGTGATGGCATGTAAGATGCATACACAAGAGAACAAATAGATACGTATAAATACATGCAACACAGCTCCCCCGTACTTATTTAAGAGGGGATGGATATAGGAAAGATGCAAGAGAGTCATGACAACCGGATTGCACATGTGTAGCACATGGGAGATTGTGCAATAATATAAGAGATTAATGCAATTGCTAATACAGTCAGTCAACTTTCTGAATACATATTAAATCAAATTCTCAAATGTGTAAGTGAGTAACATGAAAAATGATAGTTTCAATATGGATATTAAGATTTTCAGATCAACACAGGGAGACATTTTATAGACTGCACTTCAATTTTGAGAACAGCGTATTGGAGGCTACGCTCTACCACAATGAGTTTTCACCATCATTTTTTCAACTCAACCAGTATCACATGATAGTAAGAAATTTTCAAGAGTGATCAGGTTCAAAATGATTCATTTTTACGCGAGTAGACGCATGGAGCTCATGCCAGAATCCCCGGTTACTCAGAATACTGAACCATTTCACCTCATTTCGAACAGAGGTACTAATCCACACTTTTCAGATATGAACTACATCACGTCTCAGGTGACATGTGCCAAGTTTACTCAGTGAGACTGAGCATTGCTCTGCCGTTCATTTTCATTTCAGATTTTTTTAAACAAAGATAGGTAGACAGCTTTTTCCTCCACTGTCTCTTCAACATACATGCAACAAGTTTAACATCTCGAGAGTGTTGAAAAGAAATTCATATATCCTTATCTTTAACACTCATTTTCACATTCTGTGCATGAAGTGTTCGA
Organism: Amorphophallus konjac; assembly: GCA_022559845.1. Classification (NCBI taxonomy): domain Eukaryota; kingdom Viridiplantae; phylum Streptophyta; class Magnoliopsida; order Alismatales; family Araceae; genus Amorphophallus; species Amorphophallus konjac. The sequence continues at coordinate 139,065,652 of CM040121.1, forward strand.
ATTTGATCTAGCATGTATACCGAAAATATCATGAATACATAACAATACAACTCCCCCTAAATAGATGCACTTATACTCCCTCAGAGTGTACAGCATGAAGCACATCGATAATGACTCAAATGTAACATTATTTATCAATAAGGGATAAGGTCATAGAAATTTCAAGGATGGGGGTGAATAGCATATAATAACACACAAGCACACATTGGGAGTTTATGCAAATGCACTATGACATGCATGTGAGCAATGTGATGTCAATTTGATACCAATTGAATGGATAAATTGATACCAATTGAATGGATGCTAACAGAATGAACTAAGTGCGACTGATGCATGAGTTCTAATGCAATGCAGAAATTAACATGGGTGCAAAGTGTGTGTTTTTGGTTTTTCATTTGAGTGAACTAAATGCACCTAATGCATTGGATTCTGATGCATGCAACCTATAACTATATGAGAATGAAAGACAGGATGCAAAAATAAGATGAGATCTTTGATTTTTCAAGCCAGTGTGACAGAAATCTTATTGAGATCATCCACATTCTATTCATGAATCGGTAACCATTCTTTATGACATGACCTTTATGAATAAGGGTGCATAAATGATCAAAATTAAGCAATGCAACCCAAATTTCAGAATTGTTCAAAAATAGATTTTCAAAGGTCTTTCACAAGTTTTGAAATGAGAATTCATCCAAAAGTCAATTGTATGAATTATTTAATCACAAACATATTTTTAATTTACATAACTCAGCTCAAGGATTCATTCACAAATCAATCAATCACAAGCCAGTCAAGATCTGGTACGAGGCGGAGATTTTAGTCCAAAGACCCAACTCAACGCATAGGGAATGCTTTCAAGTGGACATAATCCACTCTTTCACAAACACCATTTGATATACCAGATATGCAATTCAACTCAAGTGTGATGATGCAATTCAGATTGAGTGTCATTCAATAACCAACTACTTCATGCACATCTCTCAAGGTTTTCATTTGGATCAAACAATTAACTATGCTCATCACATAAAACTAGATTCAACCAATTTGTCACAGTATGCTAGTAAATGACAACTCAAGTTTTTAGAATCAACACTTGTCATCTAAAGGTATCACCAAGTGGCAACAAGGCCATTGCATGAGTTGATAAGGATGAATTACCTTGGTTCAGAAGATAAGATTGGAAGCCTTCAATCACTATGATCGTCAACCTCATGGAGGTTGATATTTCAGATTTTGCTTTCTTACCTTTGCCTTGAGAATTCATTTTCTTCTAAGGCTTTCACCATGCCTTGGGTACTTACTTTAGCACGTACAAGGACTTTAACCGACTTGTGCTTAAGTCGATTCTAAGGTTATTCAAGTTTTGGTATCCCATCTCCTTGTGGCAATTGAGACAATTCTCATCATTTTTCATCCTTACAAGGTGTTCCTTTAGTTGATGCAAGCTTGACTATGAATGGCCAGTATCACTTGGACTTGGGGAGTTTAATCTGCATCAAAGATAAAAATAGATTTGATTTGTCAATTATGATTCAGATTTATTAACCATGGCATCACAAATTATTTTAACAACCAACATCCCCTAGATAGCTCAAGATGCAATGCATGACTCATGTGTGAACCTAAACATTAAGCTCATATGAATAAAGTGGTTGCTCCCCCTTAATGTGTGCAAGAATGTAAGATGTTCAGTAACAATCAATGTCATATGCAGCCTTTTGAGTAAATGACTCATAGTACTAGGCGGAGAACTTAGATCCAAAGATCACCTTACGCGTAGTGATAGCTTTCAGACAGGCATAATCTGCCCTTCCACATGTCACCATTTGATATACTATGTAGTCAAGGGTGATGAAGGTAGGAGGATTGCTATGCATTATGACATGACTTCACAATGTTCAACTTATGCAAGACAATACGTGAAAGGGTGTATGCAAACATGAGAGTGTATGCAAACTCAACGTATGTAGTGAAATTTATTGACGGTTTTAAAGCTCCACTCCAACAAGATGCTATATGATGATGATATGCACAAGTGTATGCAACTATCTACGGATGGAATGCATGTACAGACATATGCATTATCACAAGACAATTCAGCACAATATGAATCAAACCATGACACAATTACTAAAGAGTGTGAGAGGGATATCACCTGAGTTTTCAAATTTCAGTTTTGGTTTTTCTTTTAACCTGATTTATCCCACTTGTGTGCCTTACCTTCTTGATAAAAATAGATTTCATGCTTTACATTCCCAAGGCACACCTGCAAAACAAATTTCTCATTTGGCATTCTTAGGTACCCAAACCATCTTGGGTCCTTGTGGGTTAGCAGCATCTTTGGCACGTGACTTTCACTTCTTAACAACATTCAAATCATCAATTTTCTTCAGAAAATAATCATACTTAACATTTCCAGATTTTTCAAAGTGATGGGGGGAAACATGTGGCAGTACAATTTTCTTTCTCATTGGCTCTACTGGTTTGTGTATGTGAGCATGACGTGTTGAGTGAAAACTCATTTTCTTCATGTGTAACCAGCATTGTGACTTTGTGTGACCTCTTTTACCACAATGATTACAATGCATGGAAGATTTTGTGGTGAATGCTTTCTTTGCATTGTTTAAACTAGCCTGATTTCTACATGCTCTCAAATCATCATTCTTCATAATGAAACAATCATGCATCATGTGTCCATATTTTTCACAGTAAAGACATGAGATATTTCTTTTCTTAGATGCATGGAAGTTTACATGAATATCTCTAGGATGCACATTCTGGACATCCACACTCTTTTTCAGATTGGATTGAGTTCTTGACATGGTGTGTTCATGGGAGTGAGATGTGGAGGTGCTGGGTGCACAAGCGGTATGAACAAAAGAAGTGTGTAGCTTGCTCTCAAATTTCTTTTTGTTCACTAGATTAAAACCCATCCCTTCTTTTTGAAAGTTTACTTTCATGCCCAGTAATTTATCCAAGTTTTCTTGGCTATTCACAAATTTAGATAATGAAGCATTCAAGTCAGAAATTTCTTTTTCAAGAGATGAAATGTGCAATTCAGAATTGGCAAGTTCTTCTTCACAAGTGGAAAGACTGACATTTAACACGGCATTGGTTTTCCTAAGACATTCGACTTCTTGCCTTATTCATTCACATCTTCACACTCTTCCAAAGCCACATATTTTCCTTTTTCTAAAAATAACAATCTTTCAGACATGGCATTGTTCAACTGTTTCAATTCTTCATTTTCTTTTTCAAGTCTCTTATCATGAGCAAATTCAATTTGGCCAATGTCCATAAGACTCATTCTCTCTTTCAGCTCTTTATTTTCATTTCTCAAGGAAGAGATTTGATCTTTGTGAATTTCAATGTCAAACATGTAACCATCAATCAATTCCTTAAGGTGTGAGCATTCTTTGCAAGAGGAATCACTTTTATTTTGACCAACATTCTTTCTCAATTTTTTATTTTCAGATTTTAACTTCTTGTATTTTTCAGCAAACTCTTCATAGGCATTCAACAATTCTTCGTAGTTAAAATCATCTTCATAATCAGAGTCAGAGTTTACCCTTGAGCTCGATTCACTTGGCTGACCACTCCCTTGTTCACTCGTGCCTGCTACAAGATATCTGTCTTTAAGCTCCTCCTTGAGGTCTGCTAATCCATCCAATATTTCCTTCGTGGATCTACAATGGGAGACAAAAGGAAAATAGTTAGAATCAACTGCAGTAGTAAGCAACTTCAAAACCAAGCAATTTTGATCATGTATGTGCTTTTGATTTTCAGTCCAGACACTTTTATCTTTAGGCAATTCATGAGGACCATGTGAAATAAGCTTCCAAGCTTAGGGTTGTATGAATTAACTAGACTACACATCCTTCCTAACCATAAATCAAAATTACAGCCATCAAACACGGGTGGAGAGTTCAAGGTGTACATCATGGTAGTCATTCATCCGGATAACTCTAGATCGTTAGATATATGAAATTAGAGCCTTACCTCTGATACCAATTGTTGGGTCCCATGATCAATGACACCCAAGAGGGGGGTGAATTGGGTGACTACAAATTTTAAGGAAACTCTTTCCCTTTTTAACAAGTGTAAAGAAACAACAATTAAATCATCAAATATGTTGAACAGCAAGTTAGATAACAGCTTACACTAATCCTCACACTAGATGATAAGACGAATGCTGCGAGGTGGAGTAAATTCCTTTCAACAAGATTAAGGAAGTTAATTAAGCCAAGAAACAGATTCTCTCAATCTCACCGTTCCCATACGATCATAAAAAAGGATTCAACAATCACACCATGCCAACGCACAAAGCAAACTACAATGCACAGGGATTTTAAGGTGGTTTGGGACCTCGACGGGCTCCCTACGTCCACCCCTCACCAAACTAGGTGAGGCTTCACTCGGGGATAAATCCCCAAATGGAGACGACGCTCCAACCACACACGCAGGATGACGCCTGCACACACACACGGGGACGAGCCCCAATGTACACACACACGCACGGAGACGAAGTCTCCAACACAATCCAACAGGCGGATCAACAAAATGCACACACGCTGCGACAAGTGCAGCAAACCTCACACACACGTAGATCTAGGAAGACCTACGCACACACATGAATCAAATACGATACACACACACGACCACGGATCCAGATGATCCACACATACACAAATGCTTAGAGTTTATGAGAAATACAAATATAACATTCAAAGCATGATGACAGTGAGGCTTAGTTTAGAAATCCCCTGATTTGGCTTCTCTTTGAATGTATGCTGCTGATTTAGAACGTAGCTTCAATCTTCACTTAATCGAAGCTTCTGTCTGTGCTTGCTTGGCTCTTCTTCTTTCTAGTTTGCTTGGCTTTCTCTTCTTGGGAGGAGGTTGGTTTTAGATCTTCCTTGAATCACCTTGGAGATAGATGAACGATCTTTGCTCAAATGACGTGATGGCTTGATTCTTCACGTAGCTTCCAGTTGGAGATCGATTGGAGACTTGTATGCTGCTTCTTTCCTTCACATTCACGCTCAAATCAAGGTGGAAGAAGTCTTGGAGCTGTTACCTATGACCTGCACATACAAGGGTTAGAGGAAAAATGATTTTCAGATCTCACTTGGTTTCTCTTTAGGGTTTACAACCGAATAACACGTATATATGTGTTTAGGTCAGTCAAGAGACAGCCTAGGGACCAGATCCTCACTTTGTGGAGTGATTTTTGGAAGTTGGACTCGGATTGGAAGACTTTAGGATCAAGAAAACGGCGGTCAAAAATCATGGCTGGAGGTCGAACCGGAAAGGGTCGACCCTCGGGCAAACAGAAGCCAAACAGAACTAATTTTATGTTCTGTTTTACAGGGGTCGACCCTAGGGGTCAACCCTCGTGTTTCCAGAACCCAAACAGAACCAACATTTGGTTCTGGGTTACAGGGGGTCGACCCCAGGGGTCGACCCTTTCAGGCAGGTTTCACAAAATTGGTTCTGTTTTGAACAGAACCTGAGAGGGTCGACCCCATGGATCGACCCCTTCTAGTTTAGGCCTGAAAAGTAACTAAAACCACCATCAAATTAATGGGAAACAATTGATTAAATATTTCCATAATCCCATGAGGATCAACCATGATTTTTTCATCCTGAAAAACATGATAAAGCAAGAGGTTAGATCAAGATCAAAATATATGGGTCATTCATTAACATATGAAGCTAGTTTTGAGACCGAGACTCAAATGACATGAAATATGATTACGAAATCATTAGCATGAGGCATATAAGAATCCCCATGAAAGATCTGTATGAACGCACTAGAGAACCCAATTTTCCAACTCAAGATTATAAGAGTATCACCATGGTTTCCAATATAAATTCTTACCTTGAATCCATCACAATGTGGGAAATATTAACCTGCACTTTCTGAGAATTTAGAAGCAAGTTAATATTAAACCAACAAATCTGAAGATCCCAACTTCAACCCAATTCTCCCACAACCCATTTCAAAGCATTTAAGCCATATGATCAGAATGACTAGTAACCATCATTTATGCATTCATGATATACAAGAACCAGATGAAATCCTCAACAGAGCATGTAATGAAATGGCTATGCATTTACACAACACTAGGCCATGCAATCAATTTCATATCCATAAGGACTCAACCATTACACTGAGAAGCATAGTCTTCACATGAAACCTCCAAAGACTAATGAGCAGCATGCATGATTCAACATCAACCTACTTAGTAGGGCAACCTGCAAGATAAGATAGCAACATGTGAGTTCATTTATCATGAAGATGTTTTCCACTAATCAAGCACACAATATGTTGTGATTATCAAAACCACTATCATCACACATGAAGTTTAGTTATTATCAAAACCATAGCTCAACAATCTCCATCACACATGAAGTTTAGTTATCATCAAAACCATAGCTCAACATGCGGTTCCTTTTTCTCTCTCTGAATGGCCCACTGATCTGACAGTTTATTGACTAGAGGACTTCTGGAAGAACAACGGTGTCGACCTCCTGCATGAAAAGAGTCGACACACCTTAGTAGTATGGCCAATAGAATGCTTCCTGGAAGATAGACGGTGTCGACCTCTTGTGGGGTGAGTGTCGACACTTCTTAGTAGAATAATCAATAGTGCGCTTCTTGTAAGACAAACGGTGTCGACCTCTTGTTGGAAAAGTGTCGATGTTCTTATGAGATAACACTGATGATGCTCTCTGGAAGAGCGAAGGTGTCGACCTCCTGGGAGAGGCAGGTCGACACATTCCTTTGACCTTTCTTTGAATAGAAGGCACTTAGGAATAGTGTGAACGGACCTTGATTGGAGTATGCTCAGACCTTGATGTTTGGACCTTGAGCATCTTGCTCAGGCTTTATCTTGCCATAAGATAAACATGTACAAGCCTGATATGTTGGAGCAACCATTGCACCGACCTTCATCATCTTGCTCAGACCTTGTCTTTGTATGTGCACGGACCTTCTGGTGTTGAAGGAAGAATGTGCACCAACTTTATGGTAGATATGCACGGACTTGATTTGGAGCATGTGTGTAGTCCTTATAAGGCATGAGAGAAAAATGTGCACTGACGTTCCTTTATTATTGAGAAGATTGCACCGACTTCATAGAAGATGTCCACTGACTTTGTCTGTCGCTATCTTGAGTGTGTACCGACCCTGCTGCGGATGTGCACGGACCTTGAGGCAAACGTGCACAGACCATAGAGCGTGCTAGCTAGAAGTTGCACCGACTTTGTGTTGCACTGGCTGCACCGTAATAAAGACATGCACAGACCTTAGTCGCTTTCCTTGGCCTACTAGCATCGACCTTGGTCCTTCTTGGTCTGCTGAGTAATGGCTACAGTGTCGACACATCTGTTGTAGGAGTCGACACTTCTCTTGTTATACTTCAGTGTGTGTATCATCTCCAGCAGTTGCATTGGCCTTGACTGCATGGATTTCTGTGAAACCATGATTCTACCTTGATTCTTGTGCAGCCTAATACCTCAATCTATGTGCCTTACTTGACTTCTTTCTATCTTTGCAGACATACTTTGTTGCCAGTGTGGGCTTGATGTATGAGTGTTTGTCTCTATCAAATGCAGGTCAAACTATATTAATGAATCATAGTCGGACATCATCGAAACAAAGGAATGTTAAACACAAGCCCAACATACATAGTCAGACATCATCAAAATAATAGAGTTACACATGTTATACACATGCCCAACAGTAACCACATATTCCAATAGTAAGCATTTGTTGTAATAAAATATGACTATCATGAGTTTTCAATCCCAAGATCTTACCATTCTATATGTTCACACTTCTTGATATATTTGTTGCATATCCATCTGGATACCTCATAGCTTGAAGGAACTCAAGGAAACTTTGTTTCTCTTTATGTGACAAAGTGTTACAAGCAGGAGGCTTGATAAACTTATCCCTATTGGCCCTCAAATACAACTCATTACGTATATTCATGTCTGCAAGGTCCAAACATGCTTTATCTGTATCTTTTGGCTTTCCCTCAATACTCAATATAGTCCCTAGGATATTATCACAAATATTTTTCTCGATGTGCATGACATTGAGATTATGACGCAACTTGAGGTTCTTCTAATATGGTAACTCAAATAATATACTTATTTTGGTCCAATTCAATTATGCTTGTGTACGCTTCCTCTTTTTATTTGCATTCCTTCCACACTTGACACCTTTTAGGATGGCCAATTGTGCTAAAATATCATCACTAGACAACTCCCCTGGACGAGACCGCCTTTCAAGCTTGCCGTTGAATTTTTTGATCCTTCTCCAACTATAATTTTGAGGTAGATAATGTCGATGGCCCATGTAACAAAGCTTACTGTTGACACCCGTTTTAGCCTGCAAGTTGTGTCATTTCTCTTATTCATCATTTTTGATGTCCCGAATTAGCCATTGTTTTGGAGCTTTCTCGGATGAATTTCAAGCCCATTTTTACCATTTCATATCCTTTGAATCTTGGAGATCATGATTTCCTAGAGCCCTGCAGCTTGTCTTATCAACTTCTAGCTTCTAAGTCGACTTTCGGGCCATTTAGGCTGGCTTCCCTCAAGTAATCAGCTCTCCTTCACTGTGCAGTCCTGAAAGTGGTCCTTTTACATCTTCTTCTGTTCCTCTTTTCAAAAAGTTGTCTTCACCAAAGTTGTTCATCTTTCCAAGATCTACAATTTCTTTTTCTACGCCGTTGGCCAATTCTACCCCTATTATGAGCTATTCGCATTTTTCCGGCGTACTGTGCTGTTCACCTATGTAGCAACCCTGATAAATTTAAAAGGAATAAATAAATCAAATTAGATTAAAAGATTTAGTAAAAGCTTGGAAGAAAAAGAATTAAACCCTGATGAAAATAACGCCTCAGATAAAGGCGCTACCTTACAAGAAACGCCCTCACCTAATGCGTGAATTAAAGAAAGGACGCCCAAAAAATAAGGCGTCAAATTTCAAACGACCAAAATAAAATAAAAAGGGCAGGATAGCGTAACATCCTTTGAGTGGACGCGTTTCGACAAGAAACGACGCTTGACAAGGCGTCAATTTAAAATCGACGCCCTGACCTAGGTCGTTATTCAGTTCGAGTTTCGGAGTCTATCCAGGGTAAGTTGATAACTATGAGAAAGAGTTCGAATGTAGTAATAACTCTATCATGGAAGTGTTACTTCCAATCGAACACTAACTCTATTAGGTTCACCTAAATCCTATAAATAACCTACTGCTTGAACCGAGAACGCTATTTGGCGTTCGGACTATTCTACGGTAGGTGAAGAACCAAGGTTCTTTCTTCTTCTTTTCTATGAAGAACATTAACAGGTTCTTCGTCTTCTTCTCTTCTTACAGGTTAAGAAGATTAACGTTGTGAAGAACAAAAGGGTAAGTTCTTCTTTCCTCTACCTTCAGTAAGTATTATGAAGAAAAAAACTAATGTTTCTTCATCTTATTTCTCTGTAGGGAAGTCATCATAACCTACTGAAGAATTGAGGGTTCTTCATCTGCAACCTATTACTACCCTTGCTGCTGCTACTGTTCGAAAGATTCAAAAGACTCTGTTTATAAAACAGAGTATCATTCTTTCTTCACAGAACCTGCATCCGTTCAAATCTTTGGCAAGGTAGGTTTTCTCAAGCAACGTAGCCCAAACAAATTAAATTCATAGTAACACATCATGCATGTCATGTATATAAATTTCCTGATGGTTTCTACACGTTTCTGTAATACTTTTGCAAAAGACGCCCGTGTCCAGGGCGCTACTTTAAAGAAACGACCAGCACAAGGTCGTCAATTCCAGATTTGACGCCCTGCCCTATAGGCGTTAATCTCATGAAAATCACATGTAATTAATAATTGATCCACGTTAAAAATTCAATAGATATGAAATATCCAATCTATTATATATTGCATGACTCGACCTATGAATTCCTGCTAATTTTCTGTCATGATCATGTCTCTTGTCTCTTGGAATTTTATTTTCTGAAATATTATAAATTCTTGAATTCACGACCCTGTATAGGTCGTCTCTCACTTGACTAACGCCCATGTTCAGGACGTGAATTGAAAAGTAACGCCCCTGTCCAGGGCGTGTTTTGAGAAAATTCTGAAAATATATACTCTGTAAAAATAGAAGGAAAGAATGGACGACCACTGATTACGTCGTCACATTGTAAATAAACGCCCTTCACCAAGGCGCGTTTTTGGTAAAATATTGAATTATTGAAATTCCTGCAAAATAGGAAAAATAGATAAACGCCCTTATCTAAGGCGTTAATTACTTGAGTAGTGACTTTACTTAAGTCGTTATTTTCCTGTAAAAATGTTTTTACCTGTTTCTGACAACCGATGGTTTCAGTATATCTATATATATATATATATATATATATATATATATATATATATATATATATATATATATATATATATATATCGGCACTATATCTCCACTCCGTGAGTATAGTCCCACGTTTCATGATGTTTTATCGATCACCCTCAACTCTCATTGACATACAAGCTCTCCATTGGACATTCCGTTCCTTTGGACTAACAAGTTAGTCATAGAGACCTCCGTAAGACTCCTCGAGCCTTGGATTCCCTCAAGGCCGACTGAGCTGGTTGTACCCTAAAAACCCATTACACTATTGAATGCCATGTCACTCTAAAGAAACATGGTATACCGGCCCTTATGATATGCAAAGAGTATATCATGAGAATTCTTGATGGGATGATGATATCATGCCATTTGTTGATGTTCTTGTGGACCTCAATTCTATAATAAGAATGAGGGTATCTTACCTTTGATATACTGTTCATGTGGACCTCAATTCTATAAGAAGAATGTCCATACTTGTCATGGTACCCGAGTTATGGGAACCTAATTCCACCTAGTTTCATCGTTCATCATGATTGTACCGTTGTTATCGCCTATCTATGTCCAATGTCGTATTTTTGGACTCCATTCTCTCAAAGTTATCCTACGTGTCTACAAGCTTAAGTTGTTGAAATTCCCTATTGGCTATATATATATACAAGAGTGGATGTCAAAATACATGATAAATGCCTGCGCATATAGGGCCCGATCTGGTCCTGGGAGGAGCACCCGAAAGTACTTGTGCCCATGGGAGTTGAATGATAAGGTATCTGGCATTATACCGAGTGCATGACTAGCTTGATTGGACATTCCACACAAATCTTGTACTTGACTCGTACTTGACTTGACATGAATTGCGTGACCCGAGAAAGGGTAATTACTTGCTTGCTTGAAACATGATAGCCAAATTCTTGACATGACTTGTTGAAAATACTAGCTTGAATATCTTGTTATCTTTTCTTGAAAGCTCATGACTAGTTCATCTTGCTGTCTTATTGATAAATTCTCTCTCTATCTTGTCATTTTATGCGAGCATGCATAGCTCTAGTGCATTCATGAAAGATGTAATTATTTAAACCCCTTGCTAGCGCTTGAGATATAATTTCCTACTGAGCGTTCGCTCACTCCGTGTTTGTCCCTTACTTTTCAGGTAAGTCCGACGAAGAAGGTCAAACTGATGGGAAAAGTCAAGAGTGAAAGAGCTAGAGCTTTTCCAAGTGTCATCTAGTCTTTTTCTTATTTTCTTGAGTCAACTATGTAGTTTTCCTTTTTGATTGAATAGAGTATTGGATTTGTAATAGTCTATCCATTATGAAATATAGGATTGGGTTATCTTTACTTTTGCGCATCTCTGTTTTGGTGTCGAATACACTACTACTCTGATTGACATGATTGATATAAACTCGTCGCGCATATCCGAGTATCTTCCGCGCTCGGGGCGTGACAATTTTTGTGGTATCAGAGCCTAGGGTATTCAATTCCTAGGAAAACCCAAGTCCAAGGATAGGTTTTAACCCTTTAACCAGTGAGATTGGGTATAACCAAGGGTTATAGTTAACATAGAATGCTAGTCTTTAAGATACAAATCACGTATTAATCTAGTTATTATAATTGTAGGATAATGGCTGCCGAACGTGCTCAATGGCGCAACATGCAGCGTACACTGCAAGGCATGACTCAAGTGCTGCAACAAGTAACACTAGGAGATGGACAACGAGCAGGAAGTCTGCACCAGACTTTCAAGAACATGAACCCACCCAAGTTCACGGGTTCTACTGATCCAGATGACGCTGAACACTGGATTAGGGAGATAGAATGTATATTCCGTGTTATGCAATGCACGGATCAGGATAAAGTTTTATTAGCTACTTTTCAGTTAGAAAGGAATGCTAGATGCTGGTGGGAATCAATAGAGGCTACTATAAATCAAGATCAGGTCTCGTGGGAAGAATTCGTTGAACACTTCAACGCGAAATATTTCTCGGACCGAGTTCAGGAAAAGAAGGCTGCAGAATTTGCTGCATTAAAACAACGATCCTTGTCAGTGCCCGAGTATGAGGCCCAATTCTCTAGATTGTCTCGGTATGCCAAGCATCTAGTTAGCACCGAGAAAATGAAAGCTAGGAGGTTTCTTAATGGGCTCAGGCCCCAAGCTATTACTCAATTGGCACCGATGGACATTCAAGTCTACTCGGAGATAGTACGCCGAGCTCAACTATTAGAAGATGCCACGGAGCTGTCTGATAGGATTCGTGGTAAGGATAAGAAGGAACAAGTTACAGGTTCAGGTTCCTTTAAACCCAACTTCAAGAAGAGGCCTAGCAATGGAGGAGCATCCTCACAAGACCAAAAGTTCAAGAAGACCAAGCCCTTCTCTATCACCACTACCTCTCCAAATACAGTGTGCAAACATTGTGATAAAGCGGGTCATAGAGCAGAAGAATGCTGGAGGAAACTAGGAGCATGTCTCCGTTGTGGGAGTCGTGAGCATCGGATTCCCGATTGCCCACTACTAAATAATCAAGCCATTGACGGAAAGCGCCCAGTAACCAAGAATGCTCGTCTTCATGCAATCAAGGAGACCGAGCAAGAAGAAGAAGGCGGCTTAGTGGAAGGTACATTGAAAGTTTGTTCCAGGAATGCATATGTCTTAATTGATACTGGTGCATCGCATTCTATTGTTTCTAAGAAGTTTGCTGACCCATTACCCCTAGAACCGGAATGGATAAAGTTAGTTTTGTCTACTCCTCTGGATGATGAGACTGATATTACACATCATTACCAAAACTGCGAAGTATTGGTTCAGGGTAGAAATCTCCCTATTGATCTCATATGTTTAGATCTGAAAGAGTATGATGTTATACTAGGGGCAGATTGGTTATCCAAGTATCAGGCAACAGTTGATTACCGCAATAGTAAAGTTACATTCAAGGAATTTCCAGAACTAGTATTTACTAGCCCCAAGAGTCGGAGCAAATCCCCTATTATTTCAGCTCTCCGAGCTAGCAAGCTCATCAGGAAAGGATGTGCATCTTTCCTCGCATGTGTCACAGTTAAAGAAGCTAAGGAGATTAAGCTAGAAGACATTCCAGTAGTGCAAGAATTTCCGGACGTGTTTCCGGAAGATTTGCCGGGATTACCCCCGCAAAGAGAAGTGGCCTTCACCATTGATTTAGTCCCTGGTGCTGGTCCAGTGTCAAAGGCACCTTATAGGATGTCACCTGCTGAACTCAAGGAATTAAAGGAGCAATTGATGGAACTCATTAAGAAAGGATTCATTAGACCAAGTACTTCCCCGTGGGGAGCGCCTGTATTATTTGTAAAGAAGAAAGACGGATCCATGAGGTTATGCGTCGACTATCGACAATTGAATCACCTCACTATCAAGAACAAGTATCCACTGTCGAGAATCGATGAATTGTTTGATCAAATTTCAGGATCCATGTACTTTTCTAAAATTGATCTTAGGTCCGGATATCACCAACTAAGAATCAAGGACGAGGATATTCATAAAACCCGCATTCAGAAGCAGGTATGGCCATTATGAATTTATTATTATGCCTTTCGGACTAACAAATGCCCCTGCTGCCTTTATGCAGTTAATGAATAGTATATTCAGGCCTTATTTGGATCAATTCGTGGTGGTCTTTATTGATGATATATTGATTTATTCCAAGACCAAGGAAGAGCATGAGGAACATTTGAGGATTGCATTACAAATATTAAGGACAAACCAATTATATGCAAAACTTAGCAAGTGTGAATTCTGGCTTGAAGAAGTGACTTTTCTCGAACATGTTATATCAAAGGATGGCTTGTCTGTAGACCCATCAAAGGTTGAAGCTGTAAGGAACTGGGAAAGACCGACCAATGCTAGCGAGATCCGAAGTTTCTTAGGTCTTGCCGGCTATTACAGGCGATTCATCAAGGATTTCTCTAAAAATCGCCGTGCCACTTACGAGGTTAACTCGCAAGGAGATCCGTTATGAATGGGATGAGGAATGTGAGAGAAGCTTCCAAACTCTCAAGGATCATCTTACTACAGCTCCTATCTTAGCATTGCTAATTGAAGGAGAAAAGTTTGAGGTATACACTGATGCTTCTGGCATTGGCCTCGGGTGTGTTCTAATGCAACAAGGGAAGGTTATAGCCTACTCTTCTCGTCAATTAATGAAGCATGAAGAGAACTACCCCGTCCATGACTTAGAATTGGCCGCGGTAGTATTTGCACTCAAAATATGGAGACATTATCTTTATGGAGTACAGTTTACTGTATACTCCGATCACAAGAGTCTCAAATATCTTTTCTCACAGAAGGAACTAAATATGAGGCAAAGACGATGGCTGGAATATCTCAAGGACTTCGACTTCAATATACAATATCATCCCGGAAAGGGTAATCATGTAGCAGATGCCCTTAGTCGAAAGCCGAGAGCACTGTTAGCCAATTGTCTGATTCAAGAATGGAAATTGCTGGAACAATTCTCTGAACTCAATATAAGCATGAACACGGACCCTAGATGTGTCACATTATCTCATGTAAGCATACAATCAGATTTATTGTCTGAAATACAAGCACTTCAGAATGATGATCCTACATTAGTAGAAATCAAGGGCAGATTAGAAGGACAATCGGATTTCCAATTAGCTTCTGATGGAAGATTAATGTTCAAGAATAGAACTTGTATACCGGACTCCCCAGAATTGAAGAAGAAGGTCTTAGATGAAGCTCATAGGTCAAGGTATACGATTCATCCTGGATCTACCAAGATGTACCAAGATGTGAAAAGAAATTTTTGGTGGCCCAACATGAAAAGGGAAATAGCAGACTATGTATCACGTTGTCTCACATGCCAACAAGTCAAGGCGGAACACCAAAAGCCTGCTGGAAAGCTACATCCTCTAGATATCCCTAAATGGAAGTGGGAGGATATTGGTATGGATTTCATCATGGGTTTATCTAAATCAAAAAGACATATGGGTTATTGACTAAATCAGCGCATTTCTTGCCAATCAAGAGTCGATGGTCAGTTGATGTCTTAGCTACACTATACATAAAGGAAATAGTCAGATTACATGGTATTCCTGTTTCAATCGTGTCTGACAGAGATCCCCGTTTTACTTCTCATTTTTGGAAAGGACTACAACATTCGTTGGGAACGAGACTTAACTTTAGCCCAGCCTTTCATCCTCAAACGGATGGTCAGACCGAGAGAACCAATCAAATAGTCGAAGATATGCTAAGAGCATGCATTACTGATTTTGATGAAAACTGGCATGATCACTTGCCTCTGGTCGAATTTGCATACAATAATAGCTACCAGGCAAGTATACAACTGGCACCTTTTGAAGCCTTATATGGAAGGAGTTGCCGATCACCCATATGCTGGAACGAAGTTGGAGAGAAACAACTGTTAGGTCCAGACATGGTAAGGGATACAACTGAGAAGATACAAGTAATCAGAGAAAGATTGCAAGTAGCTCAGGCAGGCAAAAGGCTTATGCCGACATAAGAAGGAGAGATCTTGAATTCCAACTCGGAGATCATGTATTTCTCAAGATATCGCCTGGACGTGGAATACGAAGATTTGGTGTTAAGGGTAAGCTTACACCAAGATTTATCGGACCTTTTGAGATACTAGAAAGAGTTGGCGAGGTTGCTTATCGCATCGCATTGCCACCTCAATTGTCCGAGATACATAATGTGTTCCACATATCCATGTTGAAGAAGTATGTACACGATCCATCACATATTATCGAACATGGACACCTAGTAATCCAGAA
The DNA here is from genome assembly GCA_022559845.1 of Amorphophallus konjac. Classification (NCBI taxonomy): domain Eukaryota; kingdom Viridiplantae; phylum Streptophyta; class Magnoliopsida; order Alismatales; family Araceae; genus Amorphophallus; species Amorphophallus konjac. The sequence continues at coordinate 139,081,854 of CM040121.1, forward strand.
GGATCTCACATATGAGCAGAAGCCTATGAAGATCTTAGATCGAGAAGTACGTACCCTAAGGAATAAGGTTATTCCCATGCTAAAAGTACAATGGAATAAGAATTCAGAACATGAAGCTACATGGGAGGCCGAGGAATCTATGAGGAAACAATTTCCCGATTTATTTTAAAAGGTACATACTCTACACTCTCCAAATGTAAATATATGATATGAAATTTGGGGACCAAATTCTTTTTAAGTGGGGGAGGGTGTAGCAACCCTGATAAATTTAAAAGGAATAAATAAATCAAATTAGATTAAAAGATTTAGTAAAAGCTTGGAAGAAAAAGAATTAAACCCTGATGAAAATAACGCCTCAGATAAAGGCGCTACCTTACAAGAAATGCCCTCACCTAAGGCGTGAATTAAAGAAAGGACGCCCAAAAAATAAGGCATCAAATTTCAAACGACCAAAATAAAATAAAAAGGGCAGGATAGCGTAACGTCCTTTGAGTGGACGCGTTTCAACAAGAAACGACGCTTGACAAGGCATCAATTTAAAATCGACGCCCTGACCTAGGTCGTTAATTCAGTTCGAGTTTCAGAATCTATCCAGGGTAAGTTGATAACTATGAGAAAGAGTTCGAATGTAGTAATAACTCTATCATGTAAGTGTTACTTCCAATCGAACACTAACTCTATTAGGTTCACCTAAATCCTATAAATAACCTACTGCTTGAACCGAGAACGCTATTTGGCGTTCGGACTATTCTACGGTAGGTGAAGAACCAAGGTTCTTTCTTCTTCTTTTCTATGAAGAACATTAACAGGTTCTTCGTCTTCTTCTCTTCTTACAGGTTAAGAAGATTAACGTTGTGAAGAACAAAAGGGTAAGTTCTTCTTTCCTCTACCTTCAGTAAGTATTATGAAGAAAAAAAACTAATGTTTCTTCATCTTATTTCTCTGTAGGGAAGTCATCATAACCTACTGAAGAATTGAGGGTTCTTCATCTGCAACCTATTACTACCCTTGCTGCTGCTACTGTTCGAAAGATTCAAAAGACTCTGTTTATAAAATAGAGTATCGTTCTTTCTTCACAGAACCTGCATCCGTTCAAATCTTTGGCAAGGTAGGTTTTCTCAAGCAACGTAGCCCAAACAAATTAAATTCATAGTAACACATCATGCATGTCATGTATATAAGTTTCCTGATGGTTTCTACACGTTTCTGTAATATTTTTGCAAAAGACGCCAGTGTCCAGGGCGCTACTTTAAAGAAACGACCTGCACTAGGTCGTCAATTTCAGATTTGATGCCCTGCCCTGTAGGCGTTAATCTCATGAAAATCACATGTAATTAATAATTGATCCACGTTAAAAATTCAATAGATATGAAATATCCAATCTAATATATATTGCATGACTCGACCTGTGAATTCCTGCTAATTTTCTGTAATGATCATGTCTCTTGTCTCTTGGAATTTTATTTCCTGAAATATTGTAAATTCTTGAATTCACGACCCTGTATAGGTCGTCTCTCACTTGACTAACGCCCCTGTTCAGGATGTGAATTGAAAAGTAACGCCCCTGTCCAGGGCGTGTTTTGAGAAAATTCTGAAAATATATACTCTGTAAAATTAGAAGGAAAGAATGGACGACCACTGATTACGTCGTCACATTGTAAATAAACGCCCTTCACCAAGGCGCGTTTTTGGTAAAATACTGAATTATTGAAATTCCTACAAAATAGGAAAAATAGATAAACGCCCTTATCTAAGGCGTTAATTACTTGAGTAGTGACTTTACTTAAGTCGTTATTTTCCTGTAAAAATATTTTTACCTGTTTCTGACAACCGATGGTTTCAGTATATATATATATATATATATATATATATATATATATATATATATATATATATATATATATATATATATATATATATATATATATCGGCACTATATCTCCACTCCGTGAGTATAGTCCCACGTTTCATGATGTTTTATCGATCACCCTCAACTCTCATTGACATACAAGCTCTCCATTGGACATTCCGTTCCTTTGGACTAGCAAGTTAGTCATAGAGACCTCCGTAAGACTCCTCGAGCCTTGGATTCCCTCAAGGCCGACTGAGCTGGTTGTACCCTAAAAACCCATTACACTATTGAATGCCATGTCACTCTAAAGAAACATGGTATACCGGCCCTTATGATATGCAAAGAGTATATCATGAGAATTCTTGATGGGATGATGATATCATGCCATTTGTTGATGTTCTTGTGGACCTCAATTCTATAATAAGAATGAGGGTATCTTACCTTTGATATACTGTTCATGTGGACCTCAATTCTATATAAAGAATGTCCATACTTGTCATGGTACCTGAGTTATGGGAACCTAATTCCACCTAGTTTCATCGTTCATCGTGATTGTACCGTTGTTATCGCCTATCTATGTCCAATGTCATATTTTTGGACTCGATTCTCTCAAAGTTATCTTACGTGTCTACAAGCTTAAATTGTTGAAATTCCCTATTGGCTATATATATATACAAGAGTGGATGTCAAAATACATGATAAATGCCTGCGCATATAGGGCCCGATCTGGTCCTGGGAGGAGCACCCGAAAGTACTTGTGCCCATGGGAGTTGAATGATAAGGTATCTGGCATTATACCGAGTGCATGACTAGCTTGATTGGACATTCCACACAAATCTTGTACTTGACTCGTACTTGACTTGACATGAATTGCGTGACCCGAGAAAGGGTAATTACTTGCTTGCTTGAAACATGATAGCCAAATTCTTGACATGACTTGTTAAAAATACTAGCTTGAATATCTTGTTATCTTTTCTTGAAAGCTCATGACTAGTTCATCTTGCTGTCTTATTGATAAATGCTCTCTCTATCTTGTCATTTTATGTGAGCATGCATAGCTATAGTGCATTCATGAAAGATGTAATTATTTAAACCCCTTGCTAGCGCTTGAGATATAATTTTCTACTGAGCGTTCGCTCACTCCGTGTTTGTCCCTTACTTTTCAGGTAAGTCCGACGAAGAAGGTCAAACTGATGGGGAAAGTCAAGAGTGAAAGAGCTAGAGCTTTTCCAAGTGTCATCTAGTCTTTTTCCTATTTTCTTGAGTCAACTATGTACTTTTCCTTTTTGATTGAATAGAGTATTGGATTTGTAATAGTCTATTCATTATGAAATAAAGGATTGGGTTATCTTTACTTTTGCGCATCTCTGTTTTGGTGTCGAATACACTACTACTCTGATTGACATGATTGATATAAACTCGTCGCGCATATCTGAGTATCTTCCGCGCTCGGGGCGTGACAACCTATGTCCCAGAATTTTCCTCTCTGTTCTAGCCCTATTTTCTCCCTCTTATAATCATTTTCTAAACTTGCTTTCTTCATAAACGTTGTTCCTCTCTCAGTTATCTACAATTTCTTCTTCTACCACTTTTGCAAGTTCTACCCCGTTTGAGAGATACGCTTCAATTTCCAAAGTCACACGCAGTTTGCCCAAAATCTTCCTTCATCAGTGTGACGGCCCTACCCTAGACCGCCAGGGTAGTGTGACGGTCCTACGATAGATTGTCACCCCGAAACTTGCCCAAAATCGCCATGTTCGATCCCTAGAGCGTGGCGGTCCTACCCTAGACCGTCAGAGTCCATGTGATGGTCTAGTATGGGTGCGTTACACCGAAACTTATCCGAAATCGTCCTGTTTGACCCCCAGAGTGTGACGGACCTACCCTAGTTTATTACATAACTCTGATGGTCGTACGATAGACGGTTACACACACCTAAGAGTCCAATTCGTGCTGGACTCTGCTCCGTTTCAGTGCGTCGTGGCCCTCTTGCAGAGTCCATGACTTCTTGAATTCTACTCCGAATTGAGCGCCGTTTGTTCCTATGGTTTCTCCTTGGTATTATCTTGAATTTAGTCCAAAGAACTCCAAATTTCATTGACTATCTTGCTCTGAATCACACTCAAAATTTGAGGGTTTAGGTGTCCTGGTTTAACTCAAACTCTGCAGATTAAGCTCCAGGGCTCCCTTCCATAAGCCATATCTTCCAGATCCTTCATCCAAATAGAGTCCCACTTTCTCCTATGACTTATCTTGACTATTATCTCGAGATTGATCTATAGATCTCGAGATTTGATGGACTCTATCTCTTAAATTCGTGGAGGAAAGTTGGGGGTTTCACCACTTTTCTATAAAAACTGCCTAGTTCGCAGTTGCAAAAGGGGGGGGCTCTTTCTTAGTTCGGGGCGAAGCCATGCTGCAATTCCAACTCACAACTTCGACCCTGGCTTGAAGAGGGAAGTATTAGCTTTCAATTTTATCCTTCTGGGCTTGATTTTATGGTCTATATTCTTAGTTCTCTTCCTCTCAAAATCACAAATCATCACAATTTTCTGCATTTTTCTACTACGTATGCGTTTCCCCCCGTTTTGCATCAATGATTTCTCTCTATTCTCTCACTCAAATCTCGTGATTTCAAATCTTATGCATGCACAACACATACACCTATTATTTCCACCCTTCCACAAGGGTTAAAAACCTCCCCCCGGTGCGTTCTCCCTTAATTTCTATCCCTATTTTATCACTTCGGGATTGATGTTACACATACATGTTCTAATGGGTTTTTTGTCCTTGTTTTGGCTTTGTTTTGCAGGAGAGCATGAATACAATGTGAGGCCCTCTTCCTCTAGTCGGCTGGAAGGAGAAGAGGTTTTAAGCCACAAGTTCCCCGCACCTCGTTTGTCAAGCGCGATCAAGTTTTCTTTCCAAGGTACACGGCGCCGTTCTTTACACTTCTTCATCCTTTGGCGTTGTTAATCCTTGGTGGCGATCACGGTTAGTATTTCTCATCCTTTCATCCCCTTGTCTTTGATTCACATGTTTATGCATGTATGTATTTAAAGGGGGTGGGATAGGAATCTAATTAAAACAAATCAACAATTTTTTGGCGATCACGGTGGGACACCAATGCCCATCACGTTTGTTTTAATGCTCTTTTGTAAGTTGGGTGTGTGCATGTGCATGTTTATGTCATATTTTATCCATTCTTTCATTGTTTGGGGTGTTTTAAGGGCTCAGGTAGTGTGACGGTCCTATAGTAGACCGCCACATGCATGTAACGGTCATTTGGTAGACCGTTACAGCTTCTTGCAGTCCTGCGTGCATGCTCACAGGGATGTGTTCATCGGGACATAACTTTTGATCCTGATGTCCGATTGCGCTGATTTTTATTTCGTTGAATAGCCCTTTGTATTGTATTTCCATCCATATATCATTTGCCTCATTTTGTTAACATTTGCATATTCTAATATTGTCCAACTTTTTGAATTTTGTGCATAAGTTCTGCAGGCAGGATCAGGGACAGGTTCATAGGTACATCTTTACTCAGTTATTTGACTGCCTTCCCGGTGTCTGATTGTACTGATTTTTATTCCATTAGATATTCCCTTGTATTGTCTTTCCACCCATAGCTTATTTGCATCATTTGGGTCTCATTTGCTTAGTTAAAAATTGTCATCATTTTAGCATTTTGTCCATAAAATCTGCATGTGGTCTGCGCACAAGTTCACGGGGGTAACTTTGCTCAGTTATTTGATTGACCTCCCGGGGTCAGATTGATCTGTTCTTGGGCCCGTTGTGCAGACCTTTGTATTGTCTTTCCATCCATATACTATTTGTCTTAGTTGGATCATGTTTGCATAGTTTAATCTAGTCTTGATTTTCTAGTTTTAAGCTAGAATTTGCATGCACTCCGGTGCACATAGGGCCATACATTGCATATCATAGTTGCATTTCCTACCTTGGTAAGTGATCCTCTCGCCTCCATATTCCTTGGAGTCGACTAGGTGATCTTATCCGGGACCTCCATAAGTTCCTGTGAGCCGTGGATTCCCACACGGACACCGGGCTGATTGTACCTTTCCACCCCTTAGGCTTGCATTTGCATAAGTGTGAGAGAGTTAACCTTAGTCAACCCAAAGTTTAGACCTTATTCCCATAGGATTCCTATCTTGAGGGAATTATTATTAATTCAAATCATTAAAAGGTCTATTAAATCCCTAAAATATTTCTCATCATATCAACTTGTTTGACTTGGGTGAAAACTCTCACATTGCATTGTTTGTGTTGTTTGGGCTTGTCCAAGCCCATTAGTGGTGTTTTGTGTTGCATCCACATGTTTCGTCGTTATTAGGCCCACTTAAGTCAGTCCTTTTGTATGTCTATTATCTAGTCCATTGTCCCTTGGTCCATTGTCCATTCATCTTTGCATTAGTGAGTCTGCCCCCCTTGTTCTCAAGCCCATTATGCCCTTGCTTCCCCATTTGTATTGTCCTTGATCTCCTTGTATTAAGTCTCCATTTTCCCTCATGGAGCATCATTTCAACCCCTTGTATCATTCTTTTTCTCAATCTTCTTCCTATTCCCACGTAGAATCCTCTTCCCACGTGGGCCCATCTTCCCGTGGTCCCTCTGATCCCTCAGAGGAACAGGCTAATCTCATGGCCCATATACCAAGCCTTGTTCGCCAAATGGACCCGGCCCAGGCCCAACGTCTTATTGCATCTCATCTTCATGGGCCTCCTTCTCTTAATGGGCCTTCTTCTCTCATAAATGGGCCTCATCATCTTAACGGGCCCCATTCTCCTAATGTACCTTATTTTTCTAATGGGACTCATTCTTCATCTCTTTATGCTGCCAGGCCAATGGGTCCTTATGTTCATGGTTCTTTCAGGCCCACATATCCTTCTACTCCCGGAATGGGCCCTTCTTCTTCTCAGCCCGAATCCTCTTATCCGGCCCATTATCATCATACTGGTCCGAATTCACATCCTCTTGCTCAAGCTGGCCCATATTCTTCTCGATCTCTCCCTACCCAAGAGATGATTGTTCAAACCCAACGCCAACTTGATGAGCTTCAACGTCGGATCGATCCTAAATCCTCTTTAAGTGTTCCGTTCGCTTTCCAAGGTCTTCGGCTCCCACCTCCATCAAAAATTCTCACATATCACCGTTATAGTGGAGTCGGTGACCCGTATGTGCACTTGCAGGAGTTTATTTATGAGTCGGCCCAATTTCGGCATGACCAATGCTTGATGGCCTATCTATTTGGTCTGTTGTTGGAAGGATCGGCTTGGGATTGGTTCTTCTCTCTTCCGCAAGAGCAAGTTGTGAGTTTTCATGCCGTTTAAGAAAAGTTTATTCAACAGTATCAAGACCAGGTTGGGCCCAAGTATTCTATGGCGGATCTGACCCATGAGATGATGAAGCTCGACGAGGAGTTCTGCACCTTTGCTAATCGCTGGCGTCGCTTGGCTGGGCAAGTACCGGGACACATTCTGGAGGGAGAACAAATCAAGATGCTGATATCTAATGCTGCGCCCAAGTATCGGTTTATCTTAGCCCTCAGCAACATCACCTCCTGGCAACAATTATATAGCCGAGCCCACTTCATCCGCCAACAAATCCAAGATTCTCTTGACCCCGAGTCTCCACCATCCACCTCCACATATCAACCTTCACCCTCCACGTTCCAACCCTACGCTCCCATGAGTCAGCCATCCATGAGTCAACCTTCCGCCATATATCTCTCCATGAGTCTACCCCCCGCCTATACATACCTATACTCCTCCGCATATCAACCTTCCATGAGTCAACCTTTTACGTCCGCATACCTATCTCCATCTCCACCCCCGGTCAAGGTCACACCACATCCCGAGCAGGTGGATGCTGTCTACATACCTCCCCACTCCATTCCACATATGCCTTCACCAAATCCCACCTCTGCCAACCACACTCCATTACCTATGCAACCTCCGCTTCCCTCTCCAGAACCTTCTCCACCACCTCATACCCCTCGGTATCTGTCACGCCCCGAGCGCGGAAGATACCCGGAGACGCGTGACGAGTTTATATCAATCATGTCAATCAGAGTGGTCGTGTATTCGACACAAAGACAGAGATGCGCAAAATAACAAGATAACCCAATCCTTTATTTCATAATGGATAGACTATTACAAATTCAATACTCTGTTTAATAAAAAGGAAAAGAATACATATTTGACTCAAGAAACTATAGAAAAGACTAGATGACACTTGAGCAGCTCTATCACTTTCACTCTTGACCATTCCCATCCGATTGACTTCCATCGTCGTCGGACTTACCTGAAAAGTAAAAAGGGACAAACGGAATGAGCGAACGCTCAGTAGGAAATTATATCTCAAGTACTAGCAAGGGGTGTAAGTAATTACATCTTTCATGAATGCAATAAAGCTATGCATGCTCGCATAAAACGACAAGATAGAGAGAATGTAATATCAAGGAAATAAGATGAACTTAATCATGAACTTTCAACAAGATAACAAGTTTATTCAAGATATTCAAGCAAGTACGTTTAACAAGTCATGTCAAGAACTTTGGCTATCATGTATCAAGCAAGTAAATTACCCTTTTTCGGGCCACGCAATTCATGTCAAGTCAAGTACGATTCAAGTACAAGATGTGTGTGGAATGTCCAATCAAGCAAGTCAAGTACTCGGTATAATGCCAGATACCTTATCATTTTAACTCCCATGGGCACAAGTACTTTCGGGTGCTCCTCCCAGGACCAGATCGGGCCCTATATGCGCAGGCATTTATCATGTGTTTTGACATCCACTCTTGTTTATAGCCAACGTAGAATTTCAATAATCAAGCTTGTAGACACGTATGACAACTTTGATAGAATAGAGTCCAAAATATGACAAAAGACATAGAATGGCGATAATAACGGTATAATCACGATATCGATAAAACTAGGTAGAATATGGTTCCCTTAACTTGGGTACCATGACCAATCAATATGGACATTCTTTATATAGAATTGAGGTCCACATGAACAGTATATCAAAGGTAACATACCCTCATTCCTATCATAGAATTGAGGTTTTTACAAGAACGACATGATATGGTATGATATCATCATCCCATTAAGAATTTCTTATGATATACTCTTTGTATAATCATAAGGGCCGGAATCCCATGTTTCCTTAGAGTGACATGGCATCAATGGTGTAATGGGTTTTTAGGGTACAACCAGCTCAGTCGATCTTGAGGGAATCCAAGGTACGAGGAGTCTTACAGAGGTCTCTATGACTAACTCACTAGTCCAAAGGAACGGAATGTCCAATGGAGAGCTTGTATGTCAATAAGAGTTGAGTGTGATCGATAAAACAACGTGAAAAGTGGGACTATACTCACGGAGTGGAGAATAGTGCTGATATATACGTATATGTATAATATGAAACCATCGGTTAACAGAATCAGGATAAAAATCAATTTACAGAAAATAACGACTTAGGTCAAGTCGTTTCTCAAGTAATTAACGCCTAACATAAGGGCGTTTACACGTGTTTCCATTTTGCAGAATTTTCATTAATTCAGTAATTTATCTAAAACGCGCCTTGGTCAGGGTCGTTTCTTCAAGATCTGACGACTACACCAGAAGGCGTCTTATTGTTTACATATTTGACAGAATATAATTAATTTTTAGGAATTATCAAAACGCGCCCTGGGCAGGGGCGTTACTATTTAATTCTATTTTTCAGAATATATAAATTTCAGGATTTTAACCGATACACGCCCTAGGAAGGGGCATTATCTTTCAGATTCACGCCCTATGAGGGGGCGCTAATATGTAGAAAACGACTTTGTCCAAGTCGTTAATTCAAGTTCCTTCAGAAACTTTAAGGACAGTAATAATTTCAGGATAACAGAGGAACGAATGTAATATCATGACAGTAAAGTTAGCAGGTTGAAGACATAGGATCATGCATATATTTATAATCATGATTTCTTAGATAATCAGTTCTTAAGATGGGTGATTAACGGTTTAAAGAAATTAACGCCTGAGTACGGGGCGTTAAACATGAAATTTACGACCTGGGAAGGGTCGTTTCATGTGAATTAGCGCCCTTGACAGGGGCGTCTCTTTCAAAATATTACAGAAAACGCATGGAAACTATAATAACCGTATGCATGGCATGCTTGTATATATATATATCTTGCATTAATTTCATTTGGGCTACAGTAACTTGAGAAAACCTACCTGAAGACTTGAAGATTGATATGAAAAGGGGGACGTTGTTGCTTCACAGCAACAATAACCACAGTAGGAGGAAGAGAAGGCTTTGGTGAAGAACCTTTGTTCTTCGGTTCTGTAACTCCTACAAGAACAGAAGAAGAAACATTAGTATTTCTTCATACTACCTGACCGAAAGTAAAAAGGGAAAAAGAACAATACCTTTGTTCTTCGCGTACGCCACCTTCTTAACCTATAACAGAAGAAGATGAAGAACTGTTAGTTCTTCATGTAACAGACGTAGAGAAAATCAGAGGAACTATTCCTCTCTCACGTACCTTGCAGATTCCGAACGCCAAATAGCGTTGAAGTGTTCGAGCAGTAAATTATTTATAGGGATTTAGGGGGTCCTATTAGGGTTAGAGTCCTAGTGGAAGTAATGCTTCCAATATAGAGTCCTTGCCCTATTTAAATACTTACTAGATTAACATAATCCTTCCCGGGATAAGCTCCCGTGTCGAACAGAACTCGAATGGAATTAACGACTTTGGTCAGGGCGTCGATTCTTGAATTGACGGCCTGGTTCAGGTCGTTTCTTAAGAAGCGCCTTTCGTTAAGGAATTTCTTTGTTTAAAACACGCCCAAGATAGGGGCGTTTCTTGGCCTTACCGTTTTTGGCGTTTAGAATTTGACGCCGTTTGGTGAGGGCGTCACTTCTTGAGTCACGCCTTAACTAGAGGCGTTTATAATTTAAAAAGCGCCTTTATCCGAGGCGTTATTTTATATTATTTTATTTATCTATTTATTTGATTTATTTTTAAAATCTTTATTATTATTAATATTTTATCAGGGTTGCTACACCCTCCTCCACTTAAAAGAATTTGGTCCCCAAATTCAATTGCATAATCTGTATATACGTGGGGAGTGTAGATCATATACCTCTTAGAATAACTCGGGAAATCGTTTCTTCATATATTCCTCGGTCTCCCATGTTGCTTCATGTTCAGAATTCTTGTTCCATTGCACCTTGAGCATGGGAATAACCTTATTCCTTAGAGCTCGTATTTCACGATCTAAGATCTTCATAGGCTTTTGTTCATATGTGAGATCTTTCTGGATCACCAGATCTCCATGTTTAATAATATGAGATGGATCGTGTACATACTTCTTCAACATAGATATGTGAAATACATTATGTACTTCGGACAATTGAGGAGGTAATGCGATGCGATAAGTAACCTCGCCAACTCTTTCGAGTATCTCAAAAGGTCCGATGAATCTTGGCGTAAGCTTGCCCTTAACACCAAATCTTCGTATGCCACGTCCAGGCGATATTTTAAGAAATACTTGATCTCCGATTTGGAATTCAAGATCTCTCCTTCTTGTGTCAGCATAAGCCTTTTGCCTTGTCTGAGCAACTTGTAATCTTTCTCTGATTACTTGTATCTTTTCAGTTGTATCCCTTACCATGTCTGGACCTAACAGTTGTTTCTCTCCAACTTCGTTCCAGCAAAAGGGTGATCGGCAACTCCTTCCATATAAAGCTTCGAAAGGTGTCATTTGGATACTAGCTTGGTAGCTATTATTATATGCAAATTCCACTAGTGGCAAATGTTCATGCCAGCTTCCACCAAAGTCAATGATGCAAGCTCTTAGCATACCCTCAACAACTTGATTAGTTCTCTCGGTCTGACCATCCGTTTGTGGATGAAAAGCAGTACTAAAGTTGAGCCTTGTTCCCAACGAATGTTGTAGTCCCTTCCAAAAATGAGAAGTGAAACGGGGATCTCTGTCAGACACGATTGAGACAGGAATTCCATGTACCCTGACTATTTCCTTGATGTATAGTGCAGCTAGACATCAATTGACCATCGACTCTTTATTGGCAGAAATGCGCCGATTTGGTCAATCGGTCAATGATAACCCAGATTCCATCATGTCCTCCTTTTGATTTAGATAATCCCATGATGAAGTCCATACCAATATCCTCCCACTTCCACTTAGGAATATCTAGAGGATGAAGTTTTCCAGCAGGCTTTTGGTGTTCTGCCTTGACCTGTTGGCATGTGAGACAGCGTGATACATAGTCCGCTATTTCTCTTTTCATATTAGGCCACCAAAAGTTCTTCTTTACATCTTGATACATTTTGGTTGATCCTGGATGAATAGTGTACCTTGATCGGTGAGCTTCATCTAAGATCTTCTTCTTTAATTCCGGACAGTCGGGTATACAAGTTCTACCTTTGAATAATAATCTTCCATCAGAAGTTAGTTGAAAATCAGATTGTCCTTCTAATCTGCCTTTGATTTCCACTAATATAGATCATCATCCTGAAGCGCTTGTATCTCAGATAATAAATCTGACTGTATGCTTACATGAGATAATGTGACAAATTTGGCTTCCTTGTCCAAGCTTATATTGAGCTCGGAGAATTGTTCTAGCAACCTCCATTCTTGTATCATACAATTGGCTATCATTGCTCTCGGCTTTCGACTAAGGGCATCAGCAACATAATTACCCTTTCCGGGATGGTATTGTATATTGAAGTCGAAGTCCTTGAGATATTCTAGCCAGCGTCTTTGTCTCATGTTTAGCTCCTTTTGTGAAAATAGATATTTGAGACTTTTGTGATCGGAGTATACAGTAAACTGCACTCCATATAAGTAGTGTCTCCATATCTTTAGGGCAAATACCACCGCGGCCAGTTCTAAGTCATGGACGGGGTAATTCTCCTCATGCTTCTTCAGTTGACGTGAAGAGTATGCTATGACCTTTCTTGTTGCATTAGGACACATCGAGGCCAATGCCAGAAGCATCTGTGTAGACCTCAAATTTCTCTCCTTCTATTGGTAGAGCTAACACCGGAGCTGTAGTGAGATGATCCTTGAGAGTTTGGAAACTTCTTTCACATTCCTCACTCCATTCATATCGGATCTCTTACGAGTTAATCTTGTAAGTGGTACGGCGATCTTAGAGAAATCTTTGATGAATCGCCGATAATAGCCTGCAAGACCTAAGAAACTTCTGATCTCGCTAGCATTGGTTGGTCTTCCCCAGTTTCTAACAGCTTCAACCTTTGATGGATCAACAGATAGACCATCCTTGGATATCACATGTCCGAGGAAAGTCACTTCTTCAAGCCAGAATTCACATTTGCTGAGCTTTGCATATAATTGATTTTCCCTCAATACTTGCAATGCGATCCTTAAATGCTCCTCATGTTCTTCCTTAGTTTTGGAATATATCAATATATCATCAATGAAAACCACCACAAATTGATCTAGATAAGGCCTGAATATGCTATTCATTAACTGCATAAAGGCAGCAGGGGCATTTGTTAGTCCAAAAGGCATAACAACAAATTCGTAATGGCCATACCTGCTTCTGAATGCAGTCTTATGAATGTCATCATCCTTGATTCTTAATTGATGATATCCCGACCTGAGATCAATCTTGGAAAAATATTTGGATCCTGAAATCTGATCAAATAACTCATCGATTCTCGGCAGTGGATACTTGTTCTTGATAGTGAGATGATTCAACTGTCGATAGTCGATGCACAATCTCATGGATCCGTCCTTCTTCTTCACAAATAAGACTGGTGCTCCCCACGGGGAAGTACTTGGTCTAATAAACCCTTTTCGAATTAGTTCCATCAACTGCTCCTTCAACTCTTTGAGTTCCACAGGGGACATTCTATAGGGTGCCTTTGAAACTGGACCAGCACCAGGGACTAAGTCAATGGTGAAGGCCACTTCTCTTTGAGGGGGTAATCCCGGCAAATCTTCCGAAAATACGTCTGGAAATTCTTGCACTACCTGAATGTCTTCTATCTTGGTTTCCTTAGCTTCTTTAACAGTGACAAAGGCAAGGAAGGATACACATCCTTTCCTGACGAACTTGCTTGCTCGAAGAGCCGAAATAAGAGGGGATTTGTTCCGACTCTTGGGGCGAGTAAAGACTAACTCTGGAAAATCTTTGAAAGCAATTTGGCTATTGCGGCAATCAACAGTTGCCTGGTATTTGGATAACCAGTCCGCTCCCAGTATAACATCATACTCCTTTAGATCGAGGCATATGAGATCTATAGGTAAATTCCTACCTTGAACCATTACCTCACAGTTTTGGTAGTGATGAGTAATATCATTTTCGCTTCCAAGAGGAGTAGTTAGAACTATTTTTATCCATTCTAGTTCTAACGGTAACGGGTCAGCAAACTTCTTAGAAATAAAGGAATGCGATGCACCCGTATCAAATAAGACATAAGCACTTTTGGAACAAACTGTTAATGTACCTTCTACCAGTCCACCTTCTTCTTCTGGTTCGGTCTCCTGGATTGCATGAAGACGAGCATTCTTTGTCACCGGGCGTTTACCGTCACCGGCTTGGTCATTCATTAATGGACAATCGGGAATCCGATGTTCGCGACTCCCACAACGGAGATAAGCTCCTAATTTCCTCCAGCATTCTTCTGTCTTGTGACCAGCCTTATCACAATGCTTGCACACTACGTTTGAAGGTGTAGTGGTGATAGAGAAGGGCTTGGTCTTCTTGAATTTTGATCTTGAGAGGAAGGACCTCCATTACTAGGCCTCTTCTTAAAGTTGGGTTTAAAAGAACCCGAACCTGTGACTTGTTCCTTCTTGTCTTTTTCACGGATCCTATCAGATAGTTCCGTGGCATCTTCAAGTAATTGAGCTCGGCGCACGATTTCGGAATAAACTTGGATATCCATCGGCGCCAGTTGAGTGATATAGTGGGGCCTAAGTCCATTAAGAAATCTACGGGCTTTCATCTTCTCCGTGCTAATAAGATGCTTAGCATATCTAGACAACCTGGAGAACTGAGCTTCATAATCTGCTAATGATAAAGATCGTTGCTTTAATGCAGCGAATTCTGCAGCCTTCTTTTCTTGGACTCGGTCCGAGAAATATTTAGCATTGAAGTATTTCACAAATTCTCCCCATGTTACTTGAGTAGGATCGATGGTTGCTTCAATAGACTCCCACCAGCATCTAGCATCCTTTTCTAACTGGAAAGTAGCTAGTAAGACTTTGTCCTGATCTGTGCATTGCATGACACGGAATATGCGTTCGGTTTCCCGAACCCAATGCTCGGCATCGTCCGGATCGGTCGATCCCATGAACTTCGGGGGATTCATGCTTTTAAAGGTTTGGTGTAAGCTCCCAGCTCGTGGAGCATCACCCTGTGCTACCTGTTGTAGCACTTGAGTCATTCCTTGAAGGGTACGCTGCATGTTGCGCTATTGAGCACGTTCGGCAGCCATTATCCTACAATTACAATAGCTACGTAAGTATTATATCACTATGATCTTATTAAAAGACTTATTGAATCTTAACCCTTGGTTCTACCCAATCTCACTTGGTTAAATGTTCAACTTATCCTTGGACTTGGGTTTTTCCTAGGAATTGAATACCTTAGGCTCTGATACCACAAAAACTGTCACGCCCCGAGCGCGGAAGATACCCGGAGACGCGTGACGAGTTTATATCAATCATATCAATCAGAGTGGTCGTGTATTCGACACAAAGACAGAGATGCGTAAAATAACAAGATAACCCAATCCTTTATTTCATAATGGATAGACTATTACAAATCCAATACTCTGTTTAATAAAAAGGAAAAGAATACATATTTGACTCAAGAAACTATAGAAAAGACTAGATGACACTTGAGCAGCTCTATCACTTTCACTCTTGACCATTCCCATCCGATTGACTTCCATCGTCGTCGGACTTACCTGAAAAGTAAAAAGGGACAAACGGAATGAGCGAACGCTCAGTAGGAAATTATATCTCAAGTACTAGCAAGGGGTGTAAGTAATTACATCTTTCATGAATGCAATAAAGCTATGCATGCTCGCATAAAACGACAAGATAAAGAGAATGTAATATCAAGGAAATAAGATGAACTTAATCATGAACTTTCAACAAGATAACAAGTTTATTCAAGATATTCAAGCAAGTACGTTTAACAAGTCATGTCAAGAACTTTGGCTATCATGTATCAAGCAAGTAAATTACCCTTTTTCGGGCCACGTAATTCATGTCAAGTCAAGTACGATTCAAGTACAAGATGTGTGTGGAATGTCCAATCAAGCAAGTCAAGTACTCGGTATAATGCCAGATACCTTATCATTTTAACTCCCATGGGCACAAGTACTTTCGGGTGCTCCTCCCAGGACCAGATCGGACCCTATATGCGCAGGCATTTATCATGTGTTTTGACATCCACTCTTGTTTATAGCCAACGTAGAATTTCAATAATCAAGCTTGTAGACACGTATGACAACTTTGATAGAATAGAGTCCAAAATATGACAAAGGACATAGAATGGCGATAATAACGGTATAATCACGATATCGATAAAACTAGGTAGAATATGGTTCCCTTAACTTGGGTACCATGACCAATCAATATGGACATTCTTTATATAGAATTGAGGTCCACATGAACAGTATATCAAAGGTAAGATACCCTCATTCCTATCATAGAATTGAGGTTTTTATAAGAACAACATGATATGGCATGATATCATCATCCCATTAAGAATTTCTTATGATATACTCTTTGTATAATCATAAGGGCCAGTATCCCATGTTTCCTTAGAGTGACATGGCATCAATGGTGTAATGGGTTTTTAGGGTACAACCAGCTCAGTCGACCTTGAGGGAATCCAAGGTACGAGGAGTCTTACGGAGGTCTCTATGACTAACTCGCTAGTCCAAAGGAACGGAATGTCCAATGGAGAGCTTGTATGTCAATGAGAGTTGAGTGTGATCGATAAAACAACGTGAAAAGTGGGACTATACTCACGGAGTGGAGAATAGTGCCGATATATACGTATATGTATAATATGAAACCATCGGTTAACAGAATCAGGATAAAAATCAGTTTACAGAAAATAACGACTTAGGTCAAGTCGTTTATCAAGTAATTAACGCCTAACATAAGGGCGTTTACACGTGTTTCTATTTTGCAGAATTTTCATTAATTCAGTAATTTATCTAAAACGCGCCTTGGTCAGGGTCGTTTCTTCAAGATCTGACGACTACACCAGAAGGTGTCTTATTGTTTACATATTTGACAGAATATAAATAATTTTCAGGAATTATCAAAACGCGCCCTAGGCAGGGGCGTTACTATTTAATTCTATTTTTCAGAATATATAAATTTCAGGATTTTAACTGATACACGCCCTAGGAAGGGGCATTATCTTTCAGATTCATGCCCTATGAGGGGGCGCTAATATGTGGAAAACGACTTTGTCCAAGTCATTAATTCAAGTTCCTTCAGAAACTTTAAGGACAGTAATAATTTCAGGATAACAGAGGAACGAATGTAATATCATGACAGTAAAGTTAGCAGGTTGAAGACATATGATCATGCATATATTTATAATCATGATTTCTTAGATAATCAGTTCTTAAGATGGGTGATTAACGGTTTAAAGAAATTAACGCCTGAGTACGGGGCGTTAAACATGAAATTTACGACCTGGGAAGGGTCGTTTCATGTGAATTAGCGCCCTTGACAGGGGCGTCTCTTTCAAAATATTACAGAAAATACATGGAAACTATAATAACCGTATGCATGACATGCTTGTATATATATATCTTGCATTAATTTCATTTGGGCTATAGTAACTTGAGAAAACCTACCTGAAGATTTGAAGATTGATATGAAAAGGGGGACGTTGTTGCTTCACAGCAACAATAACCACAGTAGGAGGAAGAGAAGGCTTTGGTGAAGAACCTTTGTTCTTCGGTTCTGTAACTCCTACAAGAACAGAAGAAGAAACATTAGTATTTCTTCATACTACCTGACCGAAAGTAAAAAGGGAAAAAGAACAATACCTTTGTTCTTCGCGTACGCCGCCTTCTTAACCTATAACAGAAGAAGATGAAGAACTATTAGTTCTTCATGTAACAGACGTAGAGAAAATCAGAGGAACTATTCCTCTCTCACGTACCTTGCAGATTCCGAACGCCAAATAGCGTTGAAGGGTTCGAGCAGTAAATTATTTATAGGGATTTAGGGGGTCCTATTAGGGTTAGAGTCCTAGTGGAAGTAATGCTTCCAATATAGAGTCCTTGCCCTATTTAAATACTTACTAGATTAACATAATCCTTCCCGAGATAAGCTCCCGTGTCGAACGGAACTCGAATGGAATTAACGACTTTGGTCAGGGCGTCGATTCTTGAATTGACGACCTGGTTCAGGTCATTTCTTAAGAAGTGCCTTTCGTTAGGGCGTTTCTTTGTTTAAAACACGCCCAAGATAGGGGCGTTTCTTGGCCTTACTATTTTTGGCGTTTAGAATTTGACCCCGTTTGGTGAGGGCGTCACTTCTTGAGTCACGCCTTAACTAGAGGCGTTTATAATTTAAATAGCGCCTTTATCCGAGGCGTTATTTTATATTATTTTATTTATCTATTTATTTGATTTATTTTTAAAATCTTTATTATTATTAATATTTTATCAGGGTTGCTACAGTATCCACCTTGCCCGAAGCGGGCTCCTTATCCTCCGTTGTCGGAGTGCGTTATCGACATTTTTAGGGCTTTGATGGCCGCTCACGCATTGCCACTCTCTCCGGCTGTGCCTTGCCGACCCGCGGTCGGGAATATGCTTCAATATTGTGATCTTCACCGCCAGTAGGGACATTTGGTTGAGGATTGTCCCGAGTTCCGAGAGTATGTTTATGACCTGAAAGGTAATAAAAGGATTGATTGGGCCGCCATGCGTAAAGTTGTTTTAGATCTCCGCGGCAAGCAGCAGCAACAAGAAGCACCGCCCAAGCAGTTGTCTCCATTACTTCAAGACCAGGGGCACCCCTGTGATTCTTCGTCTAGCGTTGCACTCGCTCCATTACCTACTACCTTGCCTACCCTGTTGCCTTTGCCATCTTCTACCCTGGCTCCATCGCTGCCACAAACCCAAGCCTCTACTCAGGCTAGTGCCTCCCCTTCTTCTCCCGCCGCCACTTCCACTACTTCTATCCCTAACGCCGCTCGACGCATTGTGTCAACACATCAACGATGGGCACCACGACCTCCCTCTTCACCCTCTCCACCTCCATGTCCATTACCCGCATCGCCATCCCCATCACCACCCCCATTGCTTAGCCCATCACCTCCGCCTTCACCGCCTCCTCTACTAAAGACACCTATTCCACTACCTCCACCATCATCTTCGCTTGAGCCTGAGCAAGCCACTCCTTTACCTTCACTTACACCAGGACTTGCCATCGCCTCAACCCCTCTGCCTCCACCTAAACACACCATCCCCATTAAAGCCTCTATGCCATCCAAACCTTCTACCTCTACTTTTCCTCCACCTATTTCCACCCCACGGAGCGGGTGTGCGTTACCCATGGTGCCCCTTGGGTCTAATCCCCAGGGAGACAACAAGCCAAGTCAGGATGATTCAGTGCCGACCGTGCATTTCAAGATCCAAGACTTCATTTTCTGAATGCCGATCCGCATCCTGGTCCCTAGTTATTTTGGGGATGTTGAGCCTACACTCCTAGTGAAGACGGTTGACAAGAAGAGTTCCCTTGAGTTGATGCCAGTTTCTTCCCGAGCAAGGCCGGTGGCAATCTCTTTGCTCGCCGGAGAGTTCATTGTTGATGCTATTATTTCTCCTCGCTCAATTGCCATTCAGATGACAGGCCAACAAGGGTTCTCTACCCGTGTTGTGCTAACGCATACGGCCACCAAGCAGATTATGGGTTCTATGTTCAAGGTGCAATTGGCCGTATCATCTACACTTTCTGGAGATATTCTGCACTTGTTATGTAATCTTCCTCAATTTATTAGCAAGCCGGCCATGTCAACACCGTGTATTACTCTCCCTCAGCTTCACCCGTCTCTTCTAGCAAGGGAGTTACGCTTCAAGTCTTATTGCCAAGTGGAGCTGCCAAATCTCATGCTACTTGTGCCAAGTAACAAGACTCCATGGTTTTATGATATTCAACATTATGAGGAGTTAGTTGTTCAAGAATGTTCGTCTACTATTGCTAGCACCGGGTGTCTAGGGGTAACCGCCCTGATGAAACTGCATATTCATAGCCGGGTCAAGTCCTCTACCAGATGGGCCCATTATTTAAGGAGACACTGCAGAATAATAGGCCTGAAGGTTCAACCCCGTGCCAAGTAGGTCCATTTCAAGCCAATTTCAGCTAAGAAGAGACGGCGATGCAGGTTCAAGAGCCGTCAGTTGTGCATTCAGGGGTCCACCTCTTCCTCCCTTTCTTTTCATTCATCCTTCTTTCTACTCACTTCCCACCCTTGGGTGGTGTACCTTCTTCCATCTGATCCTATTTCCATCATTTTCTCCTCCTTCCATAGGTCCATGCATCCCCATTCCTCTCCTTTTTCCTCGGATGCTCCAGATTTTCCCTCCTCTCACGATTCTAGGCCCTGGCCTATGTCATCCTTCCATCCCAATCTCGGGACATCACTTGATTCTTCTTCCTCGGGACTTCCGGGTGTTGCCTCTAATTCTTCCCCAGGACTTCCGGGTGTTGCTTCTGATCCTTTTCTGGCCCTGCCGGATGACTACTACTCTCCTTCTCCAGCCACGTCGGATGATCATTCTCCTTCTTCCTCATCTTCACAACAATCCTCTCACTGTCTTTCTATTCTCTCCTCTTCTCCCTTTCGGGGTCTTCGCCCTTTCTCTTGCTACTTTCGAGGCTTTAGTCTGCCTTGATCTGAGCTAATCTGGTTTCTTCTATATCTGATTCCTTGTTATCAGGGTCTCTGTGCCTTAACGAGGGAGTTCTAGCCCTCGTCTCTCTTCCTTTTTATCCTCCTTTGTCTAGTTTGGTGTCTATCGCTCCTCCACGTCAAGGAATCTTTCAATCCCTTTGCTATCCTCTCCCATTTGTTTTTGTAAAGCAAGGAAAATAAAGCTCGCACTCCTCAAAACTCGATGGTCAAGATCACTCCACGGATTTGCAAAGGTATTTTGTGCAAGAATATGTTATCATTGCTATTACTCTTATTACTCCTGCACATGCTTATAACGTTGGTTCCTCGACATGGTTAACTGGCTTTTAGAAATTTGCTTAGTTCATTTAGAATGAGTTCGCTTCTGTAGCATCCTTAGGCCAGTGATAGCTCCGCGCTGGGAGTCTAGTTCTTTCCCCGATCGTTGAGGGTGACCTTTGAGCATGGGATTTTTACACACTTCACAGTGAGCCATAGCCGATCTCTCTGAGGCACACCGTTGCTGCTTTGGCCATACTTTGGATATGCATAAATGTCTTTTTCTTTTCTCTGCTCGGCCAAATGCAGGGGCAAGAGATTGATGGATAAGATGACCAACCTAGGCGCTCCCTAATACGAGAGAGGTCTCAAATAGGGGCAGTCTTGACCCCTCAAAAAAGTGAGCTTTCATGCTATATCAAGCCAATAAGGGCTGTCAAATGAAAATCATATATGAAAATCAATGCAAAATTACGAATCAAAGGTATGGCAAGAGTGGCAGTATAGTTACCCGCGAGACGTCATGAGCCCGGTCGCATGCATGCCTGATAAATATGGGTCTAAAAATCAAAGACACAAAGCTCCGGCACAACAGACCTACTCTTTGAGGGGTAGCGCCCTGGAAGGAATTCAAGTCCTGATGTCTCCTATCCTGCATAAGGCTTATCTCTAATTTTTCTTCTACTCCTCCCTCTTAGGCTGGGTTGTATCTTGGGTATGGCCTTAGTAGGGGCACCGTTCTTTAGAGACAGTTGGTTGTGGTAAGCCATCCTCACATGCACGCCCTACTCAAGGGAAGTCTTTAATGAGAGGGGAGGGACGACGATCCATGGCCAGTAGTTCGAGCCTGTCTTTGGGTGCTGCGGATTGCTATTGTCAAAAATCAAAAAAAAAAGATATTATCAAAAATAAAAAAAAATGAGATATTATGAAAAATCTATAAAAAATGAGATATTGTCAAAAATCTAAAAAAATGAGATATTGTCAAAAAATCCATAAAAATGAAATACTATTCAAAATCCAAAAAAATCATAAAATTATAAAAAACCAAAAAATGTGTCTTTTTGTTTTCTTTTTCATGCATTCAGATTTATTTTGAGAACAGATACGTAATATGTTTGCTAAGTGTGCAGGTTGCAGGTACTCAGCCATTCCTTACTATAGCTTTGTGCTCTGTCTCCTGTCCACATCTTTGATATGTTTTTCTCTTCTTCAATCATATCTCTCGATCTATTCTGAAGCTTGTGTCCTTCTCAGCTTTTGTTTGCAATGATCATATTTCTATGAGAGGGCTTTACCTCACGATTATGAACCTGGCGGTTCTGCTTCATTTTGATCTTGGGGTTATGATTGAAAGGCGTATTTATTTGTGTCTTTTGTCCCGCCGTGTCCTTGTCCCGCCGAGTTTATGTCCCACTGTGTTGTCCCACACATGTTATTTTATTCTTCACCATGTGTTGTTAGTTGTCTTTGTATATGTTGTTAGTCATCCTTCTATATCTTATGTGTTGTCCCAACCGTGTGGTCATCCCTCATATTCTTGTCCCAACCATATCTTGTCCCACTGCATTGTTGTCTTGTCCCTCACGTTCATCTTGCATACGTGTGGTTTGTTCATGCCATTGCATATGTGCTTGTTCGTCTTGTTGTGTTATTTTCCATTCGTTTGATCATTATGTTTTGTTGTGTTGTCAGTCATTCAGTTGAGCGTTATCTTATCGTCGTTATGTTCATGCTTGTTTATCATGTTCATTCACATTGTTGTTGTCTTATTTGAAAATCCATAAAAATCAGAAAATCAGAAAATTTAAAAAAAAATGCCGTTTCACCTGCACAGGTAAGTCAGGTATGGCTCTCTATCCCTTCTCATTGTTGCATTACTATATGGTATCTACATTATTATAGCCTCTCAAGGACCGGCTAGTTGGCCATGTGTTCTAAGATCTAATGTTCCCCTTTAACAAAAACGATGATGATCTAAGAGCATACGGTTAATCGTTGGATAGGCCGCTCGGTTGAGTCGGGTGGGGGACGACGGACTCTATCTCGCACACCGTGGTTGCAAGAAGACTATTGACCCCGTCTTGGCTCAGTCTAGCAATATTATTCTTGAGTACTTTCTATTTTATCTTTCTTTGCATTCGTTTTAATGATTTCTTTATTTTAGCCCAGCATGCATCATGTCCTTTTGAGCATTCATGCCTCATGATCCGTTCAAGATTTCTCCTCAGCACTGGTTAGTTGCACTTCAGTTCTCTTGGGTAAGAGATTCTTCATTCCACTCTGAGTTTGAATGATTTCTCTGATCTTCCCGCTTGGTCTGGTTGGCCAGCGTGATTCTTGTCTGAATTTTATCTCAGTCTTATCTCTCCTTTTTCAGCTCTTATGATGTGTTCCTTCCGACCCACTCATTATCCGTGGATTGTGTCCCCGATGAGGTTGGTCATGTTTCCTTTCCTTTCTTAGTTAGTTCTCCAGACATGTATCATCCTTGTCAATCATTTTAGGTGGTTAGTTAGGCATTTTCGGAAGAATTCCTGTCGCTTGTTAGTTGTGACGGGTGTCTTTTTGCCTTGATGTCCGCTTATCAGTTCTCTCTGCTTCATCTCTGCTTCATCTCCGCTTCATCTCCATTTCATGTCGCTATCGCTTTCACTCCATCTCCTTTCCATTTCGTCTCCGTGTCACTTTTGCTCATTCCCTTGCAAAGCAGACATCAAGGAGGGGCATCTGTTGACACCCGTTTTAGCCTGCAAGTTGTGTCATTTCTCTTATTCATCATTTTTGATGCCCCGAATTAGCCATTGTTTTGGAGCTTTCTCGAATAGATTTCAAGCCCATTTTTACCATTTCATATCTTTTGAGTCTTGAAAATCATGATTTTTTAGAGCCCTGGAGCTTGTCTTATCAACTTCTAGCTTCTAAGTCGACTTTCGGCCCATTTAGGCCGGCTTCCCTCAAGTAATCGGCTCTCTCTCACTGCGCAGTCTTGAAAGTGGTCCTTTTTTATCTTCTTCTGTTACTCTTTTCAAAAAGTTATCTTTAACAAAGTTTTTCATCTTTCAAAGATCTACAATTTCTTTTTCTATGCAGTTGGCTAGTTCTGCCCCTATTGTGAGCTATTTGCATTTTCCGGCGTACTGTGCTGTTCACCTATGTCCCAGAATTTTCCTCTCTATTCTAGCCCTATTTGCACCCTTTTATAATCATTTTCTCAACTTAGTTTCTTCGTAACGTTGTTCCTCTCTAGTTATCTACAATTTCTTCTTCTACCACTTTCGCTAGTTCTGCCCCATTTGAGAGATACGCTTCAATTTCCAAAGTCACGCGCAGTCTGCCCAAAATCTTCCTTCATCAGTGTGACGGCCCAACCCTAGACCGCCAGGGCAGTGTGACAGTCCTACGATAGACCGTCACACTGAAACTTGCCCGAAATCGCCCTGTTCGATCCCTAGAGCGTGGTGGTCCTACCCTAGACCGTCAGAGTCCATGTGACGGTCTAGTATGGGTGCGTTACACTGAAACTTGTCCGAAATCGTCCCGTTTGACCCCTAGAGTGTGACGGACCTACCCTAGTCCGTTACATAACTCTGACGGTCGTACGATAGACGATTACACACACCTGAGAGTCCAATTCGTGCTGGACTCTGCTCCGTTTCTGTGAGTCGTGGCCCTCTTGCAGAGTCCATAACTTCTTGAATTCTACTCCGAATTGAGTGCCGTTTGTTCCTATGGTTTCTCCTTGGTATTATCTTGAATTCAGTCCAAAGAAATCCAAATTTTATTGACTATCTTGCTCAGAATCACACTCAAAAGTTGAGGGTTTAGGTGTCCTTGTTCAACTCAAACTCTACAGATTAAGCTCCGGGGCTCCCTTCCAGAAGCCATATCTTCCAGATCCTTCATCCAAATAGAGTCCCGTTTTCTCCTATGACTTATCTTGACTATTATCTCGATATTGATCCATATATCTCAAGATTTGATGGACTCTATCTCTTAAATTCGTGGAGGAAAGTTGGGGGTTTCACTACTTTTCTATAAAAACTGCCCAGTTCGCAGTTGCAAAAGGGGGGGCTCTTTCTTAGTTCGGGGCGAAGCCATGCTGCAATTCCAACTCACAACTTCAACCCTGGCTTGAAGAGGGAAGTATTAGCTTTCAATTTCATCCTTCTGGGCTTGGTTTTATGGTCTATATTCTTAGTTCTCTTCCTCTCAAAATCACAAATCAACACAATTTTCTACACTTTTCTGCTACGTATGCGTTTTCCCCCGTTTTGCATCAATGATTTCTCTCTATTCTCTCAATTAAATCTCGTGATTTCAAATCTTATGCATGCACAGCACACACACCTATTATTTTCACCCTTCCACAGGGGTTAAAAACCTCCCCCCGGTGCGTTCTCCCTTAATTTCTACCCCTATTTTATCACTTTGGGATTGATGCTACACATGCATATTCTAATGGGTTTTTTGTCCTTGTTTTGGCTTTGTTTTACAGGAGAGCATGAATACAACGTGAGGCCCTCTTCTTCTAGCCGGCTGGATGGAGAGGAGGTTTGAATCCACAAGTTCCCCGCACCTCGTTTGTCAAGCGCGATCAAGTTTTCTTTCCAAGGTACACGGCGCCGTTCTTTACACTTCTTCATCCTTTGGCGTTGTTAATCCTTGGTGGCGATCACGGTTAGTATTTCTCATCCTTTCATCCCCCTTGTCTTTGATTCACATGTTTATGCATGTATGTATTTAAAGGGGGCGGGATAGGAATCTAATTAAAACAAATCAACACTTACCTCTCAATCGATCAGAGCATGTATCTTGATTACAAGCTGGGCATGCAAGATACCCTTTTGTGCTCCATCCTGATATATCACCATATGTAGGAAAGTCATTTATAGTCCACAAAATGGCTGCATGCATTTGAAAAACACCATCAATTATGACATCATAGGTTCTAACTTCGTTCTCCCACAATTCCTTTAACTCATCAATTAATGGTTGTAAATACACATCTATATTCTTCCCTAGTGTTGTGTGCCCAGGAATCAATAATGGCATCATAAAAAAGGGTTCTTTTATAAATTTCCATGGAGGCAAGTTATATGGCATGAGTATGACAGGCCGCATGCTATATGCATTCTTCATGTTACCGAAAGCATTGAACCCATTTGTCGCCAATCCTAGTCGTACATTGCAAGGACCTTGTGCAAACCATGGATATTGCCTATCAAAGTCTTAACAAGCTTCTAAGTTAGTTGGGTGCCTCAAAACATTCTCCTCTTCTACATGTTTTTCCTTGTGCCACCTCATATCAAAAGTTATTTTTCTTGACATAAACAACCTTTGAAGTCTTGGGACTAATGGCAAGTGGCGAAGCACTTTATTAGGAGTTTTCATACCTTTGTCATCCTTCAATTTCCATCTTGACTCTCTACATTGTGGACATTCATTCATGTCTTCTAGTTCCTTTCTAAACAACACATATTCTTGCATGCGTAAATAGAATCACATCCTTCTCCAAGGTCTCGTAGAATCCTTTTAGCCTCATAATACAATGATGGAATCAAATGGCCCTATGGAAATGCATCATTCAACAGTTCAAGTAGCATATTGAATGATTTATTACTCCAATGATTGATTCCTTTCACATGAAGCAATGTTACAAGGAAAGCCAATAATGAAAACCTTGTACAACCTGGATACAATGGCCGATGTGCATCTTTTAATAATCTATAAAATTTATCTATTTTTTCTTCAGGTGGAATATTAGATCATTGATCTTCATTTGTTTTATGACAATTAACATCAACAAATGCACCTATATGTATATCTTCTAAAATTTCATGCACTTCAGTAGGCTCCTATACCCCATCTACTAACATCTCATCTCCACTAACCTCTTGGCTGTTATCATCACTATTAATGACTTCCCCGTGATGTAACCATGTAGTATATGAACTCATAAATCCTTTGCTGAGTAAGTGCTTTTCAACGACATCTAAGTCATTCAAGAATATGTTCATGCAAAATCGACATGGACAACAAATTTTCCTAACATTCCCCATACAATCACGAACAAATTGTATAAATGAATCCACTCCATCCATGTAATCTTTTGAAAGTCTATCTGATAGGCGTATCCAACTCCTGTCCATCCCTACACTCAAATAAAAAGAATGAAGCAAAAAATGTTAAATATGAGAAATGAAAAATCAATGTTGTATTTTGCATCCATAAACATGTTAGTTGTATTATAAAACTTAAGTATTTACTGTTAGTTGTATTATAAGACAACAAAGGGTTCCATCACGCAAAGGAAGACAACAGCTGTGTTGGCAATAGTAGAAAAAGAAGGGTCAAGCCAATAAAAAAATTAAAGTGCCAAAGAGAACAACCTACTACAAATTAACAAATTAGTTGATGAAGATTTAAAATCATGGGGAAAAGAAGGAAAGCAACAAATTAAACTACATGCACAAAGGACCTACAAACATCATCTTGAACTCATTATCCGTATCTAGGTAACTAACAATCAAAATCTCTGTACATCTTGAATTTACAAGGAAGGAGGGGGTGGGAGGGGGGTGGTGGTAGTGAAGTGGGTATATGATATTTTTTTTCTCCAAATAAAAAGCAATAACTGACAGCCTCCAATACATCTTTGCGTCCCATATCTCAAGGAGAGAAGGTCGTTTGGCAAAAATAATTAAAATTAAGGAATCTTGGGAAGAGCAAAACAATATTGATATTTGCATAACTTTCCTTTAATCTTTAGTCAATGACTCAATGTAACAAGCAAATTTCTTATGAAACACAAAAGGTTAGTCTGAAAGAGATAGAAACACCCATTAAATCACAATCTTTTTTTTGAAAAAAATGAAAGCCACATGTGATAATGTCATTAACAAAAATATCTCAAATGTCTAAGAACTCCATCTTAGAGGGAATTTGTTACACGAAGTTAGAAATTAGGAATCTAAAGTAGAGGAACATCACTACAGTGTCATACATTCTCACTACAAAATTGGGAGAACAGAATTTTCAAATGATTCACTGTAAAATTGGCGTTGAATATGCCTTATGGAGTGCACTGTTTGTAACGCCCCGAGATCCGATTCCCAATTTATGGGCATATTTATTTTTTTCTTTTCTTCCATCAGACCTCGAGACATTACGTCGTACGTATCGCGGAAGCACAAATTTATATATATATATATATATATATATATATATATATATATATACACGCATGAGAGAGAGAGAAACCATAATCACATGAAATGTAATTGGCATTTCAACCATTCATAATCCCAAAAGTTACATGACCATTGTCCATATATATATAAGTCCATACATGTTCACCAATCCACAAACTAGCTATATAATGAAAGGTAAATATCCATAGCCCACCCTGACGCAAGCAAGACTAGAACTACTGCTCGGCCACAGCTTCCTCCTCGACCTCCTTCTCTGTGTCTCCTGAAAACGAGTGTCATAAGGGGGTGAGTGTGACGCTCAGTAGGTAGCCTAATCAAATCAGGGTTAACTCGCATTCATATATCAGATCATATATATAATTCAAATATTAACGATAACAGAATACAAAAGACCCACATAATCCTTCTAGAACCCTCCAAGGTTACCCACATAACTGTCTAGCAAGGACCCAGGAATCGGTCGACCGATCTAGGCCATCGATCGTCCGAACTGTAACAAGTTACAGACCGGCCAACACTGGCAATTTCGGTCGAACGAAATGCCCATGTTGGTCAACCGAACCCTGCTCCAATCTAGATAAATAGTAGTTCAGTCCCAAAGGTAAAAACCCAATGTTACTCAATGATCCATTCATTACCATATGTTTAAAATAATTCATACGAGAAAAATACATGTTTATTAGCTAACATATAAGATACCCATGCATGCACCAAAACCACAGTGAATGAGTAGTTACATATTATCACATTTTCATGAGTATCACATTTTCGTTATTCATGGAACCAAACAGCTGCCGCAAACACAGGAGGCCCACACACACAAACGAACGAAAGAGTACTACGCAGACCTAAGAGCGAACTCCCACCTAGACTCCTGCCGCTCGGGACGTTACGTCTCGATGCCCCCCGGGTTCAATGGCATTATGTATCGCCGACCCCCAGAACGAACGGTCGAATCATAGGATTTCAACTAGGGCATTACGTCCCGCTGTCCCCTGGGTTCTTTTACTTCTGCGGCGTTACGTATCGCCGTCCCACAGAAGGGACCGAAGTCCTACCTCACAGAATGCTACTATTTTCCATTCATAACATTCACATCGTATTCGCATTCACATTCATATTCATATTACATTACTAGTATCATACTTTTATCATAACATAAGCATACTTCCATATGGTTTAAGTGGCTAATCATACTCATAAGTTCACTGTTATAAAACTGAACTTGATCAATTTACCAGCAAGGTTTCCATTTAAAAGAAGACAGGTTCATTTCTAGGTTACACATGCGTAGAAAATAAATCATAACAACAAGTGCAGAATTTTTGTGAGCACGAAATTTTTACCGTGAGTTACTAACTTAGTCTTCCATCATTTTGCAATTTTTCAAAATTTTTTGAATTAGAATGGCCTCTCAAAACTCACCTTTTCTAGGTTTCTAGAAATTGGGACAGAGCCCAGGTCTGTCGACCTGTCCAAAGGGTAGTGTCGACCTATCCAAAGGGTAGTGTCGACACGGTCAGTGTTCTGAAAAAGGTGGTGTCGACCTGCCCAAAGGGTGGTGTTGACATCGCCAACCCTCTGAAAGAGGTGGTGTCGACCTGTCCAAAGGGTGGTGTCGACACCATCAGTGTTCTGAAAGAGGTGGTGTCGACCGATCCAAAGGGTGGTGTTGACCTCACCAGCCCTCTGAAAGAGGTGGTGTCGACTTGTCCAATGGGTGATGTCGACACCATCAGTGTTCTGAAAGAGATGGTATCGACCTGTCCAAAGGGCAGGTTGACACCGTCAATGCAGTGACCCAAATTTTTGATAAAAATTGAGAGGAACCTCATGAAAGCACATAATTTGATGGAAGGACGAGAAAAATAAACATGGCAATCGATCCCGTGAACCCATTAGTCCCTCTTTAATGTATTGAGACTATTTAGAAATCGTTCTAATGCATCATTGACCCCTAAGATTTGAGGATAGGTGCCTACCATCGAAGGTGATAAACCGACAACCCGAGGATGAAATCCACACCCCAGATCCACCTAAACCTTCTCCCCTTAGTCCCAAGGCGCTGCAGGATCGTCCTCTATGTGCCGACTCATCCATCATGCGCAGGATCATCCACTCTTGCGGAGTCAAGTTCCCTCACCCTTTCTTGCTCAAGAAGGATAGAAGATGGTGGAGAGTTGAAGAGAATGGTTGCCAATGGCTTAGTACCCACAAAACCCACCTCCTTATATGGTTTTCAAGCCTCCCAGGGGTTTGCCCACGACCTACAAGACTCAGTCCAGCTCCCAAGGTCGTTGGTTGGAGGGAAGTAAAGGCCTTGCACTTGTTCGGTTTGAACAAACATGACCCTTCGTCTACCTGGTCATAAATGCAAGTGGGCGTGCTCTTCTGTTGGGATTTGGGTTGAGACGTCTTCAGATGAAATCAAGAGGACCTCCAGATCTAACTTTGGGATGTAATTTCATCGAGTTTAATCAACCCTAGCATGAGTTATTATTTTTCCAAGATTAATGTTTGTTCTCCTCCATTCTAGTCGTGACCTTTCGATTGCCCGAGGTAATTCAGGTATAACTCTAGTATTTAGGCAGAATTTGGCCTCAACCTCAGCAACATAGAAGATGTAGCTAACATCTCATTAGAGATTAGGGCCTTAGTTTGAGGTCATTTAGTTAACTACAAATGAAGTTATGAATTTCTAATCATTTACATTTATTCTCTCCCATTCCAGTCATGACCTTTCGGTAGCTCGAGGTAATTCGGGTATAACGCTAGTATCCAGGCAGAATTTGGCTCGACCTTAACATAGAAGATGTATCTAACATCCCGTTCTAGATTATGGCCTGAGTTTCATGTCATTTAATTAACTACAAACGAAGTTATGGATTTCTAATCATTTACATTTATTCTCCCGCGTTCCAATCGTGACCTTTCGATAGCCCGAGGTAATTTGGGTATAACTCAAGTATCCAGGCAGTATTTGACCTCAACCTCAACATAGAAGATGTATCTAACATCCCATTCGTGATTATGGCCTTAGTTTCATGTCATTTAATGAACTACAAACAAATTTATAAATTTCTAATTATTTACGTGTGAATTTTTCTCAAAAGTCACGTGACCTTTCGATAGCCCGAGATAATTCAAGTATAACTCTAGTATCCAGGCAAAATTTGGCCTTGACCCTAACATAAAAGATGTAGCTAACATCCCACTCGAGATTATGGCATTTGTTTTAGGTCATTTATTTGTCTACAAGCGAAGTTATGAATTTCTAATTATTTACGCGTGGATTCTCCCTACAGTCACACCTCTCCGTGACAATTGGTGACAAGGGGCTCAGAACCTCGGGTTTTGGTGTGAATTGGGTTTCCTTCTCAATGGAAGAGTTTGGATTAAGAGCCCAAGCTTTCTAATGGACCTGGTTTCAGCCCATTTGGACAACTATGGGCCAAGATATCCTTATTTCAACAGATGACAGTGTTTTCTGTAACTGTTTCGACCTATTATCGTAAACTCCATCTTATCCCCTATTAGGCCTATTTTTCAGAAGTTATAATCTTCATCCAAGTTGTTCCTTACCCAATAGCTATCGCATGTGCTTTGGTTTCAATTAATTCCTACTTTCCTAGGTTGAGTTATGAATTCCCTAAGGATCCTTTAATATTCTATTTAGATTTCTCGTTCATTATGTTAATAGGTCTGAAATGTACCCAATTGGGCCAGTGCCCAAATTGGTGGTCCTAACATCCTCTCCCCCTTAAAATAATTTCATCCTCAAAATTAACTTAAAATTTTAAGATTGCTTATCGAACAGTTAAGGATATTCCTGCCCTATCTTGTCCTCTGGTTCTCATGTCTCTTTCTCGGAATGAGAATTCTTCCATAACACCTTCACTAGTCGGATGGTTTTATTTCTCAACACCTGTTCCATTCAGTCTACGATCTCACTGGGCTGCTCCTCATATGACAAATCTGTTCGAACCTCTATGGGCTCATACTCTATAACATGCGAGGCATTCGGGACATACTTTCTGAGCATAGAGACATTAATGACCGGATGTACATGCGACAGAGCATGCGAAAATGCAAGTTGATAAGCCACATTGCCAACGCTATGCAAAATCTCGAAAGGCCCAATATATCTAGGATTGAGCTTGCCCTTCTTCCCGAATCGCATGACTCCCTTCTTGGTTAACTTGGTCTATGGGGTCGTAATGGTGGAGAAGCCTTCAACGATCCGGCGGTAGTGGCCAGTCAGACCAAGGAAGCTTCTAATCTCCATGTCAGTCTTCGGTGCTTCCCACTTTGTCATTGCTTCAACCTTGCTAGGGTCCACAGATATGACGTTCCCGGATATAACATGTCCGAGAAACATCACCTAGTCTAGCCAAAATTCACACTTACTGAATTTGGCGTATAACTTGTTCTCCTTGAGAGTTTGCAGAACCACTCTCAGATGCTACCGATGCTCCTCCTGACTAGCAGAATATATCAGGATGTCGTCTATAAAGACCACGACAAACTGATCTAGATAAGGGTGAAAGATCTGATTCATCTGTTCCATGAACACAGCCGGTGTATTGGTCAACTCGAATGGTACTACTAAGAACTCGTAGTGACCATAACGAGTCCTGAAGGCTATCTTTGAGACATCTTCAGACTTGATTCTGATTTGGTGTTAACCCATCCTCAGATCGATCTTGGAGAAGACCTTAGCAGATGGCAATTGGTCAAATAATTCTTTAATCCTCGATAGAGGATACTTGTTCTTAATGGTGGCCTGATTAAGCTTGCGGTAATCAATGCACAGCCGCATAGCCCCATCTTTCTTCTGCACAAATAAGACAAGTGCTCCCCATGGAGACACACTAGGCCTAATGAAGCCTTTGTCTAGCAACTCCTGCAACTGCTTCCTGAGTTCAGCAAGCTCTACCGGAGCCATTCTGTATGGTGAGATGGGGATAGGTGCAGTGCCCGACACCATATCAATAGAAAAGTCCGCCTCCCGAACTGGTGGCAGCGCCGGTAGATCCTCGGGAAATACATCAGGAAATACTCAAACCACGCCCAAGTCTTCCAAAAATCTCGACAGTGCCTTCTTCGAGTACCACACTAGCCAAGAAATAATCACTTCTCTTGCTAATCAGCTTGGAAGCCCTGATGGCTGATACCATCATTTTTCCAGAGTTGCCTTTTGGGGATTGGAAGAAGAATGTCTCCCCCCCCCCCCCCCGGCTCCTGGAAGATCACTCTCTTCTGACAGCAATCTAAGAGAGCATAGTGCTTGACTAACCAATCTATTCCCAGAATGAGATCAAAGTCGGTCATATCTAGAATGTACGCTTCCCCTAGCAATATCCTCCCATTGATGTTGACTTCTAAAGTAGGGAACACAAGCTTGGTGTGGACTTGTTTCCCGGTTAGTGTACTATCTACCATCTCCCCAAAGGATGTGGCTTGGGGTCTATTCTTCAGTTGCTTAGCAAAACTAGTGGATATGAATGTGTGTGTAGCCTTAGAAGATAATAATTATTAAGTGTGATGGTTTTTTTTAAATGGGTTACAAATATACTCTACCCTTCTTCACTCTAGCCTATCTCTTCTTCTACTACTTGGACAATTGGAATGGTTGTAACTATGGTTTGTCTCTCGTGCTCTGATACCACTTTGTAACACCCCGAGATCCGATTCCCAATTTATGGGCATATTTATTTTTTTTCTTTTCTTCCATCAGACCTCGAGACATTACGTCGTACGTATCGCGGAAGCATAAATTTATATATATATATATATATATATATATATATATATATATATATACACGCATGAGAGAGAGAGAAACCATAATCACATGAAATGTAATTGGCATTTCAACCATTCATAATCCCAAAAGTTACATGACCATTGTCCATATATATATAAGTCCATACATGTTCACCAATCCACAAACTAGCTATATAATGAAAGGTAAATATCCATAGCCCACCCTGACGCAAGCAAGACTAGAACTACTGCTCGGC
Source organism: Amorphophallus konjac (assembly GCA_022559845.1). Classification (NCBI taxonomy): domain Eukaryota; kingdom Viridiplantae; phylum Streptophyta; class Magnoliopsida; order Alismatales; family Araceae; genus Amorphophallus; species Amorphophallus konjac. The sequence goes on from CM040121.1 coordinate 139,116,173, forward strand.
CACAGCTTCCTCCTCGACCTCCTTCTCTGTGTCTCCTGAAAACGAGTGTCATAAGGGGGTGAGTGTGACGCTCAGTAGGTAGCCTAATCAAATCAGGGTTAACTCGTATTCATATATCCGATCATATATATAATTCAAATATTAACGATAACAGAATACAAAAGACCCACATAATCCTTCTAGAACCCTCCAAGGTGACCAACATAACGGTCTAACAAGGACCCAGGAATCGGTCGACCGATCTAGGCCATCGATCGTCCGAACTGTAACAAGTTACAGACCGGCCAACACTGGCAATTTCGGTCGACCGAAATGCCCATGTCGGTCGACCGAACCCTGCTCCAATCTTGAAAAATAGTAGTTCAGTCCCAAAGGTAAAAACCCAATGTTACTCAATGATCCATTCATTACCATATGTTTAAAATAATTCATACGAGAAAAATACATGTTTATTAGCTAACATATAAGGTACCCATGCGTGCACCAAAACCACAGTGAATGAGTAGTTACACATTATCACATTTTCGTTATTCATGGAACCAAACAGCTGCCGCAAACACAGGAGGCCCACACATACAAACAAACGAAAGAGTATTGCGCAGACCCAAGAGCGAACTCCCACCTAGACTCTTGCCGCCTGGGGCGTTACGTCTCGATGTCCCCCGGGTTCAATGGCATTATGTATCGCCGTCCCCCAGAACGAATGATGGAATCATAAGATTTCAACTAGGGCATTACGTCCCGCTGTCCCCTGGGTTCTTTTACTTCTGCGGCGTTACGTATCGCCGTCCCACAGAAGGGACCGAAATCCTACCTCACAGAATGCTACTATTTTCCATTCATAACATTCACATCGTATTCACATTCACATTCATATTCATATTACATTGCTAGTATCATACGTTTATCATAACATAAGCATACTTCCATATGGTTTAAGTGGCTAATCATACTCATAAGTTCACTGTTGTGAAACTGAACATGATCAAGTTACCAGCAAGGTTTCCGTTTAAAAGAAGACATGTTTCTTTCAAGGTTACACATGCGTAGAAAATAAATCATAACTATAAGTGCAGAATTTTTGTGAGCACGAATTTTTTACCGTGAGTTACTAACTTAGTCTTCCATCATTTTTCAATTTTTTAAATTTTTTTGAATTAGAATGGCCTCTCAAAACTCACCTTTTCTAGGTTTCTAGAAATTGGGACAGAGCCCAGGTCTGTCGACCTGTCCAAAGGGTAGTGTCGACCTGTGCAAAGGGCAGTGTCGACACGGTTAGTGTTCTGAAAAAGGTGGTGTCGACCTGCCCAAAGGGTGGTGTTGACATCGCCAGCCCACTGAAAGAGGTGGTGTCGACCTATCCAAAGGGTGGTGTCGACACCATCAGTGTTCTGAAAGAGGTGGTGTCGACATATCCAACGGGTGGTGTTGACCTCACCAGCCCTCTGAAAGAGGTGGTGTCGACATGTCCAATGGGGGATGTCGACACCATCAGTGTTCTGAAAGAGATGGTATCGACCTGTCCAAAGGGCAGGTCGACATCGTCAATGCAGTGACCCAAATTTTTGATAAAAACTGAGAGGAACCTCACGAAAGCACATAATTTGTTGGAAGGACGAGAAAAATAAACATGGCAATCGATCCCGTGAACCCATTAGTCCCTCTTTAATGTATTGAGACTATTTAGAAATCGTTCTAATCCATCGTTGACCCCTAAGATTTGAGGATAGGTGCCTACCATCGAAGGTGATAAACCGACAACCCGGGGATGAAATCCACACCCCAGATACACCTAAACCTTCTTCCCTTAGTCCCAAGGCGCTGCAGGATCGTCCTCCACGTGCCGGCTCATCCATCATGCACCGGATCGTCCACTCTTGCGGAGTCAAGTTCCCTCACCCTTTCTCGCTCAAGAAGGATAGAAGATGGTGGAGAGTTGAAGAGAATGGTTGTCAATGGCTTAGTACCCACAAAACCCACCTCCTTATATGGTTTTCAAGCTTCCCAGGGGTTTGCCTACGACCTACAAGGCTCAGTCCAGCTCCCAAGGTCGTTGGTTGGAGGGTAGTAAAGGCCTTGCACTTGTTCGGTTTGAACAAACGTGACCCTTCGTCTACTTGTTCATAAATGCAAGTGGGCGTGCTCTTCTGTTAGGATTTGGGTTGAGACGTCTTTGTTGTGTAGTGGACAGCGGATCTAGAGGGGAGGGGTGAATAGATCTGCCCCTCTTTTCGCAATGCAACCCTCTTTAAAGCTAGATGATGAAATAAGCAGCGGAATATAACTAGCTTGACGAAGAACACACATGATTTGCTTGGCAAGATGATTACACAATATAGATATTGAACCTAAGCATGTATCTAACACATATTAATCGCACAATCAAACCACAACACAAAGGATTTTAAGGTGGTTCGGACTGAATCCCCAGTCCTACGTCCACCCCTCACCAAATCCGGTGAGACTTCACTAGTGCAGCACACCAAACCACAAATCGGAGAACCACCGATTGCCTTCCTACTAACCACCGGTAGGGACGTCAACACCGCAGATCGGACAACCTCCGATTGCCTTCCTACTAACCACCGGTAGGGACGATTCTCAACTTCCAAGTGTTTGAGTGAAATAAAAAAAGAACAACTTATGAAAAACACTCAAACAAGATATAGAATATGCTTAAGAGAAAAGATCTTGTCTGAGATTTGCTGGAGCTTGAATCTCTTGAGGATTCGATGAAGAGCTTCTTCCTGGAGTAGGTTGATTTCCTTCTTGGAATATGCTCCTTCTAGCTTCCTTTGATCACCCTTCTTGCCCTTGAGTGCTTCTAGCTTTGTTGGAGATTGCTTGGCTTCAGATCTGAGCTTGAATCACCTTGGATGGATGAAGAACTTCCTCCCAAAACACTGTTCACGGAGGTGCTACAGTACATCGAAAATGGCCTCCCTTGATCTTCCTTGAAGCCTTGAAGTGATAGGGTTTCCAACCCCTCATGTGTTGGTTTTATAGGCCTTGAATGGTCCTTGGACACCCCCCAGACCAGATCCACAAATCATGGGAGATTAGGTGAGTTTTGATTAAACAAATCCATGGAAAGGGGCTGGCTACGAGGTGGATTTCGAAGTCAAACATGGCTGCATCGGGGCTGGCGGTCGACCTACAGCTTCTGGCGGTCGACCGCTACTGAGAAACACTATAGACGGATGGTCACTGGGAATTCCGGTCGACCGCTACGGGCTAGCGGTCGACCGCCAGCTGAAAGACATGAAGACTGGCGGATGTTGGCTGGGGCGGTCGACCGCCAGCTGGGCTGATTCCGGGCTTGCCCGGGTCGGTCCGTTATCCGCTTCAGCTCCGTCGTTCAACTCCATTAGCAGCTCGTTCATGTTTGTAACTTCATCCTTGTTGGTCTAGAAAGTACCAACTGAATCTTTGTCTTTTGACTCTCATCTTGTGCAGTGGCCATGACTATTTGAATGAAGCTTGTAGTTGTTGTATAGACTTTGCATCAAGGCTTGGACGTGTAGACTTTGTATGCATGTATGAACTCTGTACAGACTTTACACCTTGAGCATGCATGAGCCTGTACAGACTTGCTTCATGAACGTACAGACTTGGTAACTTGATGCATGAACACAACAGAACGCCATGTATAGACTTTGCGTGTGAATTAGCCGGCCAATGTATAGACTTGTGTTGCAGCCATCAACCAACGTATAGACTTGGAGTTGTGCTAGCAACCAACGTACAGACTTTATCTTGTGCAACGTGCAGACTTTGTTTTGTGTATGCAGCCAACGTATAGACTTCATCTGCAGCAACGTATAGACTTCAAGTTGTGCTAGGCAGCCAACGTACAGACTTCATGTTCAGCAACGTACAGACTTTATCCAACGTATAGACTTCGTCCAACGTATAGACTTTGTCCAACGTATAGACTTTGTCCAACGCATAGAATTTGTCCAACGTATAGACTTCGTCTAATGTACAGACTTTGTCCAACGTATAGACTTTGAATGCAGTGCACATGCCCGCAACCTGTTCGATGAAATGACAAACTACTTAAACAGATACACAATGACATCATATGCAAACACAATGTGACTTATAGTAGTTGCTATCATCAAAACCATAATAGTAATCATGGTGCACATGTGTTCAACATTCTCCCCCTTTTTGATGATGGCAACACTGTGAGTCATTATATAGCAGAAATAGCCAAGATGGCAAAGTGTATGATATATGTGACATATGCAGCTCAAGATCCATGATAGTAATAGCATGTGAATGCAATTATGAATGCAGATATGAATGCTATGCAATTATGCAAATCCCATCACATACACATATGAGATGTAAAGTGAGCAATGGATTCTCCCCCCTTTGACTCTCCCCGTACACCATTCACACATCCCCCATGACAACTCACAAAGTACATAAGCTCTCCCCTTTGACAATGCGATAACGCATATAGCTGATAACGCATATAGCTCTTACAAAGGCATATAGGTCTTACAAAGGACTCACAGAAAGAATTCTCCCCCTTTGCCAACAGCAAAAAAGAGTGATAATAGTAAAATGTCTGTGAGACCAGAGCTGAAAGGAGTTAAGAGCAAGCCATTATATGCAAACCTGAAACAGACCGTGAGTAATATATATGGTTCAAAGCTAATAAAATCCGAATTCATCAACAGAGTTCGAAAAGCAGCTACATCCAAGATGTAATAGAAATGAACCAAAGGTGCATATCATGGAAATGTTTAACCGTCCCTTGTCTTATATATCCATATTCAGTAACTACAAAGGGAATAACACAAAAAATGAGTATTGAGGCTAAACAATCATGACTAAAGCATGGAATTTTATGAGTTCAACAAATTTGATTTTCAATATCTTTTGAATTTGAAGGTACATGACTCATATTTTACGAGCAATCAAGTCTAGTACATGCCTCCAAGCCGTAAGAATACACGTTGTTTAGACGCCAGTATTCCTAGGTATTTGGCAAGATTGACGGTTATGCTTTAGAATAAACAGAGATAGCAAAGTCACGTCATGACAGATCCGAACTCATTTCATTGATGAGAAGATATGTTTCTCAGCAATTATGCCATTGCTCTGCCTAGAGTCCAGATGAATTAAGACAGAGATAACAGAGGCACATCATGACATATCATTCGTCACTTGATTTGATGACGTGACATATTTCTCCGTGCAACACTATCATTGCTCTGCAAATTGATTTTCAAGAATTTCAGCTCATCAAGATGTTTAGAAACAATACTAAGCTCTAGAGTATCACCAAGATTGTCATGAAGTCTGGATTTTCAGATTTCAGGGTAGTCATTCAAGACATAACATGCAGTCTTTTGTGAAAGTCTATTAAAACTACAGAACATAGATGATTTCAAACAAGATATATCAGAACTGCAAGGAAATCATTAAATCTGAACCATTTTCATTGAATGGACAATCATTAGGGCATATAATAGAAAGCTCTTACACCATATGTTTGTCTGTCTCATGAACTCAAACCAGACTGTAAGCCACTGAAGTGCGGTTTGCAAGAGGTTAAGAGAATCAACAAAACTCCCCCTAAGGATATGCAATGGATACGCGAAGGGGTTATGTTTGCAATCAAGTGGAATGGCAAAGGAGGTTGACCTAGTCACTCATGAAGGTAGCAGAAATGAAATGTATGACCCAACGGATGGTTGTACACTTATTAAATGCCACAGAATGAATATGAAATATATGCATGAATGTTGCACAAGGACAACTCCCCCTTACTATATGGCCTATATGCGACATTGACACAGGGTACTTGGCGGAGGTGAAACCTCACGCATATAGAGTGCTTCGAGACAAGCATAACCTGCCCTTCCATACATCAACATTTGATATACCATGGCCATGCAAGAATGATGCGACACAAACCATGCAATGCATTGGGAACATAGATTCAACTTGATTATGCAACTACATGCAATGCGACACCATATGCAAAAAGACATATTGACATAAATAATGCATGAATACCAACGTGCAAAACACACAACTAATTGAACATTATCATCATTTCAAATTCTTATTGGCCTGAGGTCGGCAAAGACCAAGCTCCCTTCTGAGTGTTGAAAATCTGTCGTTACACAAGGGCTTGGTGAAAATATCAGCAATTTGATTTAGAGTATCAACAAAATGCAGTTCAAAATTTTTCTTACTGACCTCGTCTCTAATGAAGTGATGCCTAATCTCAATATGCTTAGTCCTAGAGTGCTGGACTGGATTTTTTGCAAGGTTGATAGCACTGGTGTTATTACACAGAATCGGGACACAACCAAGATCCACCAAGTAGTCTTGGAGTTGGTGTTTAATTCACAACACTTGGGTGCCACAGCTCCCCGCAGTAACATATTCTGCCTCCGCGGTTGAGAGGGCAACCGAGTGTTGTTTCTTGGAGGCCCAAGAAACTAAACACCCACCTAGAAACTGGCAATAGCCACTAGTACTCTTACAATCCAGCTTGCATCCAGCGTAATCCGCATCAGAATAAGATATAAGAGATAAATCACATGATGACGGATACCACAATCCCAAATCTTGAGTGCCGGCAAGATATCGAAGGATACGTTTGACGGCAGTCAAATGAGATTCTCTAGGACTAGCTTGAAATCTAGCACAACGGCATACACTAAATTGGTTATCTTGTCGGGATGCAGTCAAATAAAACAAAGAACCAATCATACCTCTATAGACCTTTGCATCCACCAATTTACCATTTTCATCCGAATCCAGTGAAGTTAAGGTGCTCATCAGAGTTGCAATGATTTTACTGTTTGCCATGTCAAATCTTTTTAGCAGCTCCTTGATGTATTTGGCTTAGCTTATGAAGCAACCATCTTCTCCTTGGTTGACCTGCAAACCGAGAAAGAATTGAAGTTCTCCCATTAGGCTCATCTCAAATTCGCTAGTCATGAGGTTAGCAAATTCCTCACACATTTCAGATTTTGTAGAACCAAACACAATGTCATCAACATAAATTTGAACAATCAAGATGTTCTTACCTTGCTTCTTGGTGAAAAGTGTTTGATCTACCTTACCTCGTGTGTACCCTTTTTCAATGAGGAACGAGCTTAGTCTCTCATACCAAGCTCTTGGTGCTTGCTTAAGTCCATAAAGCGCCCTGTCTAGCTTGTATACAAAATCTGCATTGTTAGAATTCTCAAAGCTGGGGGGCTGCTCAACATAGACTTCTTCTTTGATCAAGCCATTCAAGAAAGCACTTTTGACATCCATTTAATACAGCTTTATTCTATGGGAGCATGCAAAGGCAAGTAAAAATTCTAATGGCTTTGAGTCTAGCAACTGGGGCATAAGATTCATCAAAATCTACCCCAAACTCTTGATTATACCCTTGAGCCACCAATCTAGCTTTGTTTCTTATTATCTTGCCATCCTCACTTAGTTTGTTCCTAAAGACCCATTTAGTGCCTATGATAGATTGTGATGAAGGTCTAGGAACAAGATGCTAGACTTTATTCCTTTCAAACTGGTTTAACTCGTCTTGCATTGAATTTATCCAGTTTTCATCTTTTAATGCTTCATCAATATTTTTGGGTTCAAGCTGAGAGACAAGAGCAAGTTGATCTAGTTCTTCCACAATTCTAAAATGTGACCTTGTTCTAGGTGGGTCATTCAAGCTGCCAATGACATTTTCCAAGGGATGATCCTTAAGAATTCTAATGTTTGTAGAATCGTTACCTTCCCCTGGAGCTTGATCCCTTGCATTGCTTGATTCAGCTAGGTCACCATCTTCTTTTATTTCTTCTTATGGAGGATCACTCTTGTCCTTCATGTTTAGGAATTCCCCATCTTCATCGTTTTTCCTGCAAGAGTTATCATTGTTAGAATCATGATATTCATCAAAGGAAACATGGGGTGATTCTTCCACAGTTTGACTTTTGATATTATAAATTCTATAAGCCCTAGATCTATCAGAATATCCAAGGAATATACCTTCATTGCTCTTGGGCTCGAATTTATCTAAGTCTCTTTTGTCATTGTTGTGGATGAAGCATTTTGACCCAAACACTTTTATATGTGAGAGAGAGGGCTTTTTACCTTTCAGCAACTCATAAGGAGTCTTTTTGGTGTGTGACTTTACCATAGTGCGGTTGATAATGTAACATGTCGAGTTTACCGCTTCGGCTCAAAACGTCCTTGGAAGTTGCCGTTCAGCAAGCATGGTTCTTGTCATCTCTACAAGTGTTCGGTTTCTCCTTTCAACTACACCATTTTGCTCCGGCGTTCTTAGTGAAGAGAATCGGTGTGAAATGCCTTCAGCCCTGCAAAGATTATAGAAGTCAGTGTTTTCAAATTCACCACCGTGATCAGATTGAATCTTGGAGATCTTGAACACACCGTCCTACTTTATCTTCATGTAGAGCGCCTGAAACTCATCAAAAGCATCATTTTTATGTGTGAGAAAGAAAACCCATGTGAACCTAAAGAAGTCATCCACCAAGACATATCCATATTTTCTACCACTTAAACTAGCAGTTCTGGTTGGACCAAACAAGTCCATATGAATTAGCTCTAGTGGTTTGGATGATGTATTTTCAGATCTTCCCTTGAAAGATTTTCTTGTTTGTTTACCTAGGACACATGCATCACACAACTTGTTTTCTTGTTTAAATGGTAATTCAGGCAACCCTTTCACCATTGAATGCTTTAACAGATTATGTAAGACATTGTAGCTAGCATGTCCTAGTCTACGATGCCATAACCAAATAATTTCAGATTTTGGTGCAGCAAGACAAAGATTTAAATGAGCAGGATCATCTAAGTCAATCATGTAAGCATTGTTGACTCTCTTACCAGAAAATTTTACCTTGTCAGATTTTGGTTCAAGAATTCTGCATTCATGAGAGTCAAACAACACTTTATGACCTTTATCACACAATTGACTTATGCTAAGTATGTTATATTTTAAACCTTCAACTAGCAACACATTTCCAATAGAGTTGGAGAGGTTCTTACCTACATTACATGTTCCAATGATTTTTCCTTTGTTATTCCCTCCAAACGTAACGTATCCTCCTTCCTTTTTCTCCAAGAGATAAAATTTTATTTTGTCTCCAGTCATGTGTCTTGAACAGCCGCTATCAAGATACCACCTGTTATGCATGGCTGCAAGACATTCTTGCACAAACAATTAAGCAATTATATTTGGAACCCAACCAATTTTGGGTCCCATCAAACTCTTAAGATTTTCAAAACATGAAACCATTTCTTTTGGAATCCAAACCTTTCTAACATTCATGTTTTGTTTGCTTAAAGCAGGGATTTTGTTTTTCTTTTCAGCCTTGATATTTCCTTTTTGTTTAGAGGCTCTTTGTTGGATTTTGTGAAAGTTTGATGAAGTTGGCTTCTTAACCCATTATGGCCATTGGTTGTTTTTACGTTGAAAGTGATTGTTCTGCCACCTAGGAGATTGAAAGTTATAGGATTGATGAACACATGAATCACAATTTCTCCGAAAGTATGGTGGTGTTGGCCTATATGAATGAGCAATCCAGTTTTGGTGATATCTAGAAAATTGAGCATGCAATGGCCAAGGAAGTGTTGACCTATGCTGCGGGAAGGTCGACCTTTCTTAGGTTTTTGGACAGGCTTTTTGGGAATGTTGGTGACTGCCTCTTCAATCTTTTCTTTCCCTTTCTCCTTTTATTTTTGCTGGTTTTGTGTGGGAGTTGTGTTTGAGGTGGAAGATTCGGAAGATGAAACAAATATGACAGTTTTGAGCCCAATTGGCCTTTTGTTTGTTGGTTCAAAACCTAACCCTTCCTTGTTGAAGTTCATTCTTGTACCTAGCAAAGCATCTAGGTTTTCTCTTCCATCCACAAACTTTTCTAAAGATTGTTGTTTATCCTTCAACTCTTTTTGTAGGTTTTCAATATTTTGAAGAAGTTGAATGTTGACTTGTTTGACAGCTTCATACTTTTCATTACTCAATTTACTATCTTTTTCATAGCTTTGCATTTTGAGCTTCATGCTATCAATCTCATTTCTCAAATCCTCATTTTTAGTTTCCAAGTCAGCCATTTCTTTTCTTCCTTCCTCCAAATCCTCAATCATTTTCTTAAGATCTTCAATTTCAGTCTCAAGTAGAGCATTCTTATCATTCATATTATGATCATGCACAAATGAGTTAATTTTATTTTTCAATGATTTATTCTCCTTTTTGTATATTTCATATTTTTCCATGAGTTGTATATATGCATCCTCCCAATCATCAATTGTATAATCTTCAAATGGAAAATTTACCTCAGTTTCTTCATCACCTTTGGCCATAAGGCAGAAATCTTCTTTTTCTTTGTCCGAGGAGCTAGTTCCGTCATCACTTTCCTCTTCATCGCTCCATGTGGACACCATGGCCTTATTCTTCTTCTTGCCCTTCCATTTGTCGACTTTTCTGAATCTGTCGGGATAATCATTCTTGAAATGTCTTGGTTTATTGCAAGAATAGCAAATGATTTTATCAGATTTCTTAGAGTTTTCAGAATTAGATTTGAAACCATTTCTTACCTTTGACCTTCCTCTCATGAAGCTCTTACTTTCCTTTCTCAAAATTTTTTTGAACTTACGTGTGAGCATGGCTATGTCATCCTCTTCTCGCTCACTTGCCGAATCCTCACCTTCATCAGAAGTGCCATGACCGCTGAGTCCTGCTTTAAGAGCTAGGGACTTCTTCTTAGGTGCCTCAGCCTCTTTGTTCTTGAGGTTGATCTCATAGGTCATCAATGACCCAATGAGTTCATCTACCTTGGTAGTTGCGAGATCTCTCGATTCTTCAACCACGGTAGCCTTTGTGTGCCATGCTGGAGTTAACGATCTGAGAATTTTCCTTACAATTTCTTGCTCTGAATATTTCTTTCCCAAATCAGTTAAACTATTAGTAAGCACAGTCAATCGAGCATACATATCTTGAATTGATTCATCAGGCTTCATGCGGAACATTTCATATTTAGAAACTAAAATGTTGGCTTTTGTTTCTCGTACCTGAGAGATTCCTTCGTAGATTACCTCTAGCTTGTCCCACATTAGTTTTGCAGATGCGCGGGTAGCCACTCTTGAGAATTCAACTGGATGGAGTGAGCATTGCATGATGTGTTTGGCACTCCAGTTGACAGTGGATTGCCTTATCTATTCTTTGGTCCACAAGTCCTCATTATCCATAAGCTCATACGGACCTTTGCTGATCACTCGCCAAAGTTCGTAGTCTTGGGCGCGAATGAACACCTGCATACGATGTTTCCAATAGGGATAATTAGATCCAATGAAATAAGGAGGCCTGTTCATAGAATGTCCTTCATGTAAATAACCCTTAGACGCTGATCCACCATTTCCCTCAAGGTCGTTGGACCCCATAATGAGAGATTAGGCTCTGATACCACATGTTGTGTAGTGGACAGCGGATCTAGAGGGGAGGGGTGAATAGATCTGCCCCTCTTTTCGTAATGCAACCCTCTTTAAAGCTAGATGATGAAATAAGAAGCGAAATATAACTAGCTTGACGAAGAACACACAAGATTTGCTTGGTAAGATGATTACGCAATATAGATATTGAACCTAAGCATGCATCTAACACATATCAATCGCACAATCAAATCACAACACAAAGGATTTTAAGGTGGTTCGGACTGAATCCCCAGTCCTACGTCCACCCCTCACCAGATCTGGTGAGGCTTCACTAGTGCAGCACACCAAACTACAAATCGGAGAACCACCGATTACCTTCCTACTAACCACCGGTAGGGACGTCAACACCGCAGATCGGACAACCTCCGATTGCCTTCCTACTAACCATCGGTAGGGACGATTCTCAACTTCCAAGTGTTTGAGTGAAATAGAAAAAGAACAACTTATGAAAAACACTCAAACAAGATATAGAATATGCTTAAGAGAAAAGATCTTGTCTGAGATTTGCTGGAGCTTGAATCTCTTGAGGATTCAATGAAGAGCTTCTTCCCGGAGTAGCTTGATTTCCTTCTTGGAATATGCTCCTTCTAGCTTCCTTTGATCACCCTTCTTGCCCTTGAGTGCTTCTAGCTTTGTTGGAGATTGCTTGGCTTCAGATCTGAGCTTGAATAACCTTGGATGGATGAAGAACTTCCTCCCGAAACACTGTTCACGGAGGTGCTACAGTATCTCGAAAATGGCCTCCCTTGATCTTCCTTGAAGCCTTGAAGTGATAGGGTTTCTAACCCCTCATGTGTTGGTTTTATAGACCTTGAATGGTCCTTGGACACCCCCCAGACCAGATCCACAAATCATGGGAGATTAGGTGAGTTTTGATTAAACAAATCCATGGAAAGGCGCTGGCCACGAGGTGGATTTCGAAGTCAAACATGGCTGCATCGGGGCTGGCGGTCGACCTGCAGCTTCTGGCGGTCGACCGCTACTGAGAAACACTATAGACGGATGGTCACTAGGAATTCCGGTCGACCGCTACGGGCTGGCGGTCGACCGCCAGCTGAAAGACATGCAGACTGGAGGATGCTAGCTGGGGCGGTCGACCGCCCCTGTGCTGGCGATCGACCGCCTGCTGGGCTGATTCCGGGCTTGCCCAGGTCGGTCCGTTATCCACTTCAACTCCGTCATTCAACTCCATTAGCAGCCTGTTCATGTCTGTAACTTCATCCTTGTGGTCTAGAAAGTACCAACTGAATCTTTGTCTTTTGACTCTCATCTTGTGCAGTGGCCATGGCTATTTGAATGAAGCTTGTAGTTGTTGTATAGACTTTGCATCAAGGCTTGGACGTGTAGACTTTGTATGCATGTATGAACTCTGTACAAACTTTGCACCTTGAGCATGCATGAGCCTGTACAGACTTGCTTCATGAACGTATAGACTTGGTAACTTGATGCACGAACACAATAGAACGCAATGTATAGACTTTGCGTGTGAAGTAGCCGGCCAATGTATAGACTTGTATTGCAGCCATCAACCAACTTACAGACTTGGAGTTGTGCTAGCAGCCAACATACAGACTTTATCTTGTGCAATGTACATACTTTGTTTTGTGCATGCAGCCAACGTATAGACTTCATCTGCAGCAACGTATAGACTTCAAGTTATGCTAGACAGCCAACGTACAGACTTCATGTTCAGCAATGTACAGACTTTGTCAAACGTATAGACTTTGTCCAACGTATAGACTTTGTCCAACGTATAGACTTTGTCCAACGCATAGACTTCGTCCAATGTACAGACTTTGTCCAACGTATAGACTTTGAATGCAGTGCACATGCCCGCAACCTGTTCGATGAAATGACAAACTGCTTAAACAGATACACAATGACATCATATGCAAACACAATGTGACTTATAGTAGTTGCTATCATCAAAACCATAATAGTAATCATGGTGCACATGTGTTCAACAGTCTTCAGATGAAATCAAGAGGACCTCCAGATCTAACTTTGGGATGTGATTTCATCGGGTTTAATCAACCCTAGCATGAGTTATTATTTTTCCAAGATTAATGTTTGTTCTCCTCCATTCTAGTCGTGACCTTTCGATAGCCCGAGGTAATTCGGGTATAACTCTAGTATTCAGGCAGAATTTGGCCTCGACCTCAACATAGAAGATGTCGCTAACATCTCATTAGAGATTAGGGACATAGTTTGAGGTCATTTATTTAACTACAAATGATGTTATGAATTTCTAATCATTTACGTTTATTCTCTCCCATTTCAGTCATGACCTTTCGATGGCTCGAGGTAATTCGGGTATAACGCTAGTATCCAGGCAGAATTTGGCTCGACCTCAACATAGAAGAGGTATCTAACATCCCATTCTAGATTATGCCCTGAGTTTTAGGCCATTTAATTAACTACAAATGAAGTTATGGATTTCTAATCATTTACATTTATTCTCCCCCGTTCCAATCGTGACCTTTCAATAGCCCGAGGTAATTCGGGTATAACTCTAATATCCAGGCAGTATTTGACCTCAACCTCAACATAGAAGATGTAGCTAACATCCCATTCAAGATTATGGCCTTAGTTTCATGTCATTTAATTAACTACAAACAAATTTATAAATTTCTAATTATTTACGTGTGAATTTTTATCAAAAGTCACGTGACCTTTCGGTAGCCCGAGATAATTCAGGTATAACTCTAGTATCCAGGCAGAATTTGGCCTTGACCCTAACATAAGAGATGTAGCTAACATTTCATTCAAGATTATGGCATTTGTTTTAGGTCATATATTTGTCTACAAGCGAAGTTATGAATTTCTAATTATTTACGCGTGGATTCTCCCTACAGTCACACCTCTCCGTGACAATTGGTGACAAGGGGCTCAGAACCTCGGGTTTTGGTGTGAATTGGGTTTCCTTCTCAATGGAAGAGTTTGGATTAAGGGCCCAAGCTTTCTAATGGACCTGGTTTCAGCCCATTTGGACAACTATGGGCCAAGATATCCTTATTTCAACAGATGACAGTGTTTTCTGTAACTGTTTCGACCTATTATCGTAAACTCCATCTTATCCCCTATTAGGCCTATTTTTCAGAAGTTATAATCTTCATCCAAGTTGTTCCTTACCCAATGGCTATCGCATGTGCTTTGGTTTCAATTAATTCCTACTTTCCTAGGTTGAGTTATGAATTCCCTAAGGATCCTTTAATATTCTATTTAGATTTCTCGTTCATTATGTTAATAGGTCTGAAATGTACCCAATTGGGCCAGTGCCCAAATTGGTGGTCCTAACATCCTCTCCCCCTTAAAATAATTTCATCCTCAAAATTAACTTAAAATTTTAAGATTACTTATCGAACGGTTAAGGATATTCCTGGCGTATCTTGTCTTCTGGTTCCCATGTTGCTTCCTCGGAATGAGAATTCTTCCATAACACCTTCACCAGTCGGATGGTTTTATTTCTCAACACCTGTTCCTTCCAGTCTACGATCTCACTGGGCTGCTCCTCATATGACAAATCTGCTCGAACCTCTATGGGCCCGTACTCTATAACATGCGAGGCATTCGGGACATACTTTTTGAGCATAGAGACGTTAAAGACCGGATGTACATGCGATAGAGCATGCGGAAATGCAAGTTGATAAGCCACCTTGCCAACCCTTTGCAAAATCTCGAAAGGCCCAATATATCTAGGATTGAGCTTGCCCTTCTTCCCGAATCGCATGACTCCCTTCTTGGTCAACTTGGTCTATGGGGTCGTAATGGTGGAGAAGCCTTCAACGAACCGGCGGTAGTGGCCAGCCAGACCAGGGAAGCTTCTAATCTCCATGTCAGTCTTCGGTGCTTCCCACTTTGTCACTGCTTCACCCTTGCTAGGATCCACAGATATGACGTTCCCGGATATAACATGTCTGAGAAACATCACCTAGTCTAGCCAAAATTCACACTTGCTGAATTTGGCGTAGAACTTGTTCTCCTTGAGAGTTTGCAGAACCACTCTCAGATGCTACCGATGCTCCTCCTAACTGGCAGAATATATCAGGATGTCGTCTATAAAGACCACGACAAACTGATCTAGATAAGGGCGAAAGACCTGATTCATCTGTTCCATGAACACATCAGGTGTATTGGTCAACCCGAATGGTACTACTAAGAACTCGCAGTGACCATAACGAGTCCTGAAGGCTGTCTTCGACACATCTTCAGGCTTGATTCTGATTTGGTGTTAACCCGTCCTTAGATCGATCTTGGAGAAGACCTTAGTAGATGGCAATTGGTCAAATAATTCTTTAATCCTCGGTAGAGGATACTTGTTCTTAATGGTGGCCTGATTAAGCTTGCGGTAATCAATGCACAACCGCATAGCCCCATCTTTCTTCCGCACAAATAAGACTGGTGCTCCCCATGGAGACACACTAGGCCTATGAAGCCTTTGTCTAGCAACTCCTGCAACTGCTTCCTGAGTTCAGCAAGCTCTACCGGAGCCATTCTGTATGGTGAGATGGAGATAGGTGCAGTGCCCGGCACCATATCAATAGAGAAGTCCGCCTCCCGAACTGGTGGCAGTGCCGGTAGATCCTCGAGAAATACATCAGGAAATACTCAGACCACGCCCAAGTCTTCCAAAAATCTTGACAGTGCCTTCTTCGAGTACCACACTAGTCAAGAAATAATCACTTCCCTTGCTAATCAGCTTGGAAGCCCTGATGGTTGATACCATCATTCTCCCAGAGTTGCCTTTTGGGGATTGGAAGAAGAATGTCTCCTCCCCTGACTCCTGGAAGATCACTCTCTTCTGACAGCAGTCTAAGAGAGCATAGTGCTTGACTAACCAATCTATTCCCAAAATGAGATCAAAGTTGGTCATATCTAGAATGTACGCTTCCCCTAGCAATATCCTTCCATTGATGTTGACTTCTAAAGTAGGGAACACAAGCTTGGTGTGGACTTGTTTCCCGGTTGGTGTACTAACTACCATCTCCCCAAAGGATGTGGCTTGGGGTCTATTCTTCAGTTGCTTAGCAAAACTAGTGGATATGAATGTGTGTGTAGCCCTTAGAAGATAATAATTATTAAGTGTGAAGGTTTGTTTTAAATGGGTTCTAAATATACTCTACCCTTCTTCACTCTAGCCTATCTCTTCTTCTACTACTTGGACAATTGGAATGGTTGTAAACATGGTTTGTCTCTCGTGCTCTGATACCACTTTGTAACACCCCGAGATCCGATTCCCAATTTATGGGCATTTTTTTTTCTTTTCGTTCATCAGACCTCGAGACATTACGTCGTACATATCGCGGAAGCATAAATATATATATATATATATATATGTGTGTGTGTGTGTGTGTGTGTGTGTGTGTGTGTGTGTGTGTGTGTGTATGTATATATATATGCGCATGAGAGAAAGAGAAACCATAATCACATGAAATGTAATTGGCATTTCAACTATTCATAATCCCAAAAGTTACATGACCATTGTCCAAATATATATAAGTCCATACATGTTCACCAATCCACAAAAGGTAAATATCCATAGCCCACCCTGACGCAAGCAGGACTAGAACTACTCCTCGGCCACAGCTTCCTCCTCGACCTCCTTCATTGTGTCTCCTAAAAACGAGTGTCACAAGGGGGTGAGTGTGACGCTCAGTAGGTAGCCTAATCAAATCAGGGTTAACTCGCATTCATATATCCGATCATATATATAATTCAAATATTAACGATAACAGAATACAAAAGACCCACATAATCCTTCTAGAACCCTCCAAGGTGACCCACATAACGGTCTAGCAAGGACCCAGGAATCGGTCGACCGATCTAGGCCATCGATCGTCCGAACAGTAACAAGTTACAGACCGGCCAACACTTGCAATTTCGGTCGACCGAAATGCCCATGTCAGTCGACCGAACCCTGCTCCAATCTAGATAAATAGCAGTTCAGTCCCAAAGGTAAAAACCCAATGTTACTCAATGATCCATTCATTACCATATGTTTAAAATAATTCATACGAGAAAAATACATGTTTATTAGCTAACATATAAGATACCCATACATGCACCAAAACCACAGTGAATGAGTAGTTACATATTATCACATTTTCATGAGTATCACATTTTCGTTATTCATGGAACCAAACAGCTGCCGCAAACACAGGAGGCCCACACACACAAACGAACGAAAGAGTACTGCACAGACCCGAGAGTAAACTCCCACCTAGACTCCTGCTGCCCGGGGTGTTACGTCTCGATGTCCCCCAGGTTCTATTGCGTTACATATCACCGTCCCCTAGAACGAACGACCGAATCATAGGATTTCAACTAGGGCATTACGTCCCACTATCCCCTGGGTTCTTTTACTTCCGCAGCGTTACGTATCGCCGTCCCACAGAAGGGACCGAAGTCCTACCTCACAGAATGCTATTGTTTTCCATTCATAACATTCACATCGTATTCGCATTCACATTCATATTCATATTACATTACTAGTATCATACTTTTATCATAACATAAGCATACTTCCATATGGTTTAAGTGGCTAATCATACTCATAAGTTCACTGTTGTGAAACTAAACATGATCAAGTTACCAGTAAGGTTTCCGTTTAAAAGAAGACAGGTTTATTTCTAGGTTACACATGCCTAGAAAATAAATAATAATTACAAGTGCAGAATTCGTGTGAGCACGAAATTTTTACCGTGAGTTACTAACTTAGTCTTCCATCATTTTCCAATTTTTCAGATTTTTTTGAATTAGAATGGCCGCTCAAAATTCACCTTTTCTAGGTTTCTAGAAATTGGGATAGAGCCCAGGTGTGTTGACCTGTCCAAAGGGTAGTGTTGACCTGTCCAAAGGGCAGTGTCGACACCGTCAGTGTTCTGAAAGAGGTGGTGTGGACTTGTCCAAAGGGTGGTGTTGACACCGCCAGCCCTCTGAAAGAGGTGGTGTCGACTTGTCCAAAGGGTGGTGTCGACACCATCAGTGTTCTGAAAGAGGTGGTGTCGACCTGTCCAAAGGGTGGTGTTGACACCGTCAGCCCTCTGAAAGAGGTGGTGTCAACCTGTCCAAAGGGTGGTGTCGACACCATCAGTGTTTTGAAAGAGGTGGTGTCGATCTGTCCAAAGTGTAGGTCGACACCGTCAGTGCAGTGACCCAAATTTTTGATAAAAATTGAGAGGAACCTCACGAAAGCACATAATTTGATGGAAGGACAAGAAAAATAAACATGGCAATCGATCCCGTGAACCCATTAGTCCCTCTTTAATTTATAGAAACTATTTAGAAATTGTTCGAATGCATCGTTGACCCGTAAGATTTGAGGATAGGTGCCTACCTTCGAAGGTGATAAACCGACGACCCAGGGATGAAATCCACACCCCATATCCACCTAAAGTTTCTCCCCTTCGTCCCAAGGCACTGTAGGATCATCCTCCATGCACCGACTCGTCCACCACGCGCCGGATTGTCCACTCTTGCGGAGTCAAGGTCCCTCACCCTTTGTCGCTCAAGAAGGATAGAAGATGGTGGAGAGTTGAAGAGAATGGTTGCCAAAGGCTTACTACTGACAAAACCCACCTCCTTATATGGTTTTCAAGCCACCCAGGGGTTTGTCCATGACCTACAAGGCTCAGTCTAGCTCCCAAGGTCACTAGTTGGAGGCAAGTAAAGGCCATGCACCTGTTCGGTTTGAACAAACGCGAGCCTTCGTCTACCTGGTCATAAATGCAAGTGGGCGTGCTCTTCTGTTGGGATTTGGGTGGGGACGTCTTTAGATGAAATCAAGAGGACTTCTAGATCTAACTTTGGGATGTGATTTCATCGAGTTTCATCAACCCTAGCATGAGTTATTATTTTTCCAAGATTAATGTTTGTTCTCCTCTATTCTAGTCGTGACCTTTCGATAGCCCGAGGTAATTCGGGTGTAACTCTAGTATTCAAGTAGAATTTGGCCTCGACCTCAACATAGAAGATGTCGCTAACATCTCATTAGAGATTAGGGACATAGTTTGAGGTCATTTATTTAACTACAAACGATGTTATGAATTTCTAATCATTTACGTTTATTCTCTCCCATTTCAGTCATGACCTTTCGATAGCTCGAGGTAATTCGGGTATAACGCTAGTATCCAGGCAGAATTTGGCTCGACCTCAACATAGAAGAGGTATCTAACATCCCATTCTAGATTATGCCCTGAGTTTTAGGCCATTTAATTAACTACAAATGAAGTTATGGATTTCTAATCATTTACATTTATTCTCCCCCGTTCCAATCGTGACCTTTCAATAGCCCGAGGTAATTCGGGTATAACTCTAATATCCAGGCAGTATTTGACCTCAACCTCAACATAGAAGATGTAGCTAACATCCCATTCAAGATTATGGCCTTAGTTTCATGTCATTTAATTAACTACAAACAAATTTATAAATTTCTAATTATTTACGTGTGAATTTTTATCAAAAGTCACGTGACCTTTCGGTAGCCCGAGATAATTCAGGTATAACTCTAGTATCCAGGCAGAATTTGGCCTTGACCCTAACATAAGAGATGTAGCTAACATTTCATTCAAGATTATGGCATTTGTTTTAGGTCATTTATTTGTCTACAAGCGAAGTTATGAATTTCTAATTATTTACGCGTGGATTCTCCCTATAGTCACACCTCTCCGTGACAATTGGTGACAAGGGGCTCAGAACCTCGGGTTTTGGTGTGAATTGGGTTTCCTTCTCAATGGAAGAGTTTGGATTAAGGGCCCAAGCTTTCTAATGGACCTGGTTTCAGCCCATTTGGACAACTATGGGCCAAGATATCCTTATTTCAACAGATGACAGTGTTTTCTGTAACTGTTTCGACCTATTATCGTAAACTCCATCTTATTCCCTATTAGGCCTATTTTTCAGAAGTTATAATCTTCATCCAAGTTGTTCCTTACCCAATGGCTATCGCATGGGCTTTGGTTTCAATTAATTCCTACTTTCCTAGGTTGAGTTATGAATTCCCTAAGGATCCTTTAATATTCTGTTTAGATTTCTCGTTCATTATGTTAATAGGTCTGAAATGTACCCAATTGGGCCAGTGCCCAAATTGGTGGTCCTAATAATGTTTGTTGGAATAAGGAATTTGACCATAAATCATAGTCAATAGTAATAAATTCCAATCATAAAAAGATAGTTTTTTATAATTACTACATCGGAGAATGATTTTTATGTTTACATTACAGTGATAAGAAGCAACAAAACAAGTACACACCATAAGAGAGAAAAAATAAAATATATGAGGGAAAAGAGTAAGAACCCTTACTCCCTTGCGGCTTCAAGATCAAGCTTGAAAGCACCCTAAAAAAGTCTAGGGAAATTTACAGAATTATGAAACTCTAATCCTCACTTTGATCTGGAGTTATCCCCCACTTATCCTTGGGATAACTCACATTTTATTTTATTTTATTGATGTGGCACGGCCAAACGTGACACGGGATGACCCGACAACCCTCAGACCTATCCTTGCAAGCACACGGACGATTAGTGACGGACTTGAATTTGGCGGGTTCACTCACGCTGTGTGCACTCTCGTACGAAGGCAACTCGTGGATGAACGTGAGGGTCCGGGGTAGGACCTTACGGTTCAGGGACTTGGCTATGCTTAGGTTGACATGTTTCGTGAGAGGCCAGCACACCGTGGGCGTGGGGTAATTGACGGCTCTCTCAACTCTCTCCGCGGTGGATCCCACAAGGGAGTAATGAATGGATCGGGCACTCACTCTCCGTCTGACGGGCAATCAGAAATGATACTACCTAAGCAAAGAGATAACAGGAGGGGCAGCCAAACGCTCACCTGATCGGCTTGAGGAAATCGATCCCTATCGGAGACAAGGCGAGTGGGGAACGTGTAGTACCCTACACGTGCATCGGAGAAGCTTGATCGGCCCTATTTTATTACAACCTGCGACTCCTCTCACTGGAGGGCCGACATTGGAAGTGGGAACAGAAAACACAAAAACACTACCTCCGCGCAGGGAGGGGCTTTAAGCTGGCCAGGCGAAGGGGAGGGGGTAGTGGTGATGGGATCCTGACCTTTAGTCTTCACGACCTCATGCACTGTCTGCACAATCTGGGACCATCGTCTTGTTGAAGGTGGTGCTCTCTTCTCGGACCCCTGATGAAGACGTGGTTAGTACCGTTGGAAAGCTGATCGCCTTAGGAAGGCCTAGGAAGTAGAATCTGCTCGATTGGTGGCCGGTAGTGTCAGGGGCAGAAGTTCTTGTGTGACTACGCCGGTGCTGTTCTCTGCTGACCAAAGAGCTCTTGTTTGGGGCTGAGCTCCCAACTGAGATATCAAAATGGACCGGGACTAGTTTGTTTTGAGAGAGGTATGGCCCTAGATCCACTTCACTGAATTTTGCTGTGAAACATGCCCTTATGGAGAAACGGCACCCTCTGTTCTCTGGCAGGGTCAAACTGGTTGCAGGAGCAGAAATGCTGGCTCGACTTACTGGTGTTGTAGATCGCAGATCTGAAGTCGAATCGGACTGAGATCAGTTTTTCTACGAAGAAGGGCTTCTTAGGGACACGTCAGAACTGAAATGACTCTGATCGTATGAGAGGGGAGTCGATACCACCCAATCTTGTGAGGGCGCGCAGTCAGGTCTGTCAACTGGACAGAGGCGTCTTGTCGGGGATGGTACTCTCGACCACGATGTCGGATCAAGTCGAAACCAACACTGATGCGAAGAGGACTGGCTGAAGATGATCTCCAATAAATTTTAAGAGCTGAGGGCACTAGGAGGAGGCGTGATGGCTTTTGCAACAGGGAAGATAGTCTGCTACTGCTGCTGCTATCTGGATGACAGAGGAAGGTAGGGAATGAGAAGGGGGAAGAATGGGAGGGGAATGGGATGTGAACTTGTTCCTGCGTGGGGGAATGGTTTTGGGTGAGGAGAGAGAGGGGGGGATGCAGCTAAGAGAGAGAATTGGGAGGGAAAGGATGGGGGCAGCCTAGGAAGGTGGAGGGTGGTCAATGATGGGGGGCAGGTTCAAGGGGGGGTGGCTTGTTTGAATTCCTTGATCCTAAATGGGGGCTTTCAAAGGGAATCTAGGAAAATTGTGGAGGGATGTGATGGGAGGGGGAAGAATGTCTAAAATGTGGGTGGGATGTGATGGGGGGAGGTAAGGAAGTCTATGTTGGGATGTGGAATGTGATGGAAGGGGTGGAGAAGTCCTCCTTGGGGGGCTTCAAGTCCAACTTGGGGGCTGGTTTTCCACCTTGGTGGCTAGAGGGTCTCACTTGGAGACTTTGAATGATGGGAGGGGGAAAGAGACCTTTGATGATGTGGAAGAGAGAGAGAAGGGGGGTGGCCTCTCCCTTTGGTTAGAGAGAGAAAGGGGCGCAAGTCCCTAGGGAGAGAGAGGAAGAGAGAGAGAGGAAGAGAGAGAGGGAGAGAGAGGGAGAGGAGAGTTACACTCCTTAAGGGGGGGAAATCAATCAAGGGATTCCAATTTTTTTCATTCATCACATCTCCTCAAATGAGAGGGGGTTGGGTCCTATTTATAGGCACCCAAATCTTTACATGACCGAAATACCCTTACCAATACACTTATTGACCAAGACTAAAATACCCCTATCAAAACAACTAAAGATCAAGTGTGTACAAGGGGGAGGAACCCATGGGCCAGCCCATTTGGTTGAGCCCACTAAGCTTAACATGCTAACCCATTAGCCCATTAACCTATTCAACTGACTCAATTAAAGAAAATGCATAGATAAGACTCAATTAATGTGAAAAATATATTATACGACTCGAAAAAAATATGGAGCAGCATGTGATGTCCTCATCATACCCCCGGGGTGGGAAGAACTCAACCCCGTCGAGTATGGATCTACCGAGATAGTGATCTAATACGTCCGGGTCCAGGCGTGGCAGGTCCTCCGAGCAACCCACGTACCCACAAATGGAAGTCGGTTCCTTCGCATCACAAGGTAGTGCTGGTGCACCCTGTTCCAGGTGACGGTGCTCTGCTCACCCAGTATCATCTCCACTTGCTCGCGTCGGTCCCTCAGGCTTGATATGTGGACTCTCATGGGTAGTGTCTCTCACAATGGCCCCGGGTTCCGTCGTGACTCGGAGGGATGGCCCCGGGGTCTCCTTGTGTCTTCTGCGAGTGTCCTTTGATGGACGTGAGGCTCCGAGAAACTGGGATGGGCCCGTGGGGGTTGTTGTTCTTCGAGTTGGCATGGTCGCTCGTGAGGTGCTCGGGTAAATGCCCGACACCCCCCAGATTGCCGAACGACTTGGGTAGATGGCCGAGGGGCCCCGAGGTGGGCCTTGGATTGAAGAAGGGGGCTAGTGGGAGCTTAGTAGAGGCATCTTTGGGACGTGGGTCATTCCTCGAGCTGTGTGCCACATTTCACGACGGGTTGGCAGGGCAGCCTCGGGTTGGCCCGAGTGCTAGAATTAAGTGGCTCGTCGCCACGTATCTGAGGGTCGGGGGTGGCCCCGGCTTGCTGGGGGGTTGTTGTAGGACCCAATTAGTGTGCTGGAACCACAGGGTGGCCCGTGGTTTAGTGTAGAAGGGCTGGAGCATATGCGCCAACAAGGTGTTCGGAAAAATGTCGAACACACATGTGTGAGCCGTATGCAAGCGCTGGGGGCCTCCAAAGCATGTGGTTGACTTACTTAGGTCTCCCTTTGACCTTGGAGGGTTGAAAGGAGCATCCTGGGGTGGGCCCGCGGCCCTTTCACTGGGTGCCACATGGCGTGGCTTATCGTCGGGGCGCCCCCGGGTGGTCCAGGGTGGCCATGTAAGATATGGGCAAAGTCCATATGTGAGTGGCCGGGGTTGCCCCCGGACAGTCGGTTACGTCGCAGCGCGTTGTGGCGAGCTGGTCAGGGCCTTTTTAGGGACCCGCATGGTTGTAGAAAGGGCTAGATGGCCCGTGCCTTGAAGGTGTTCGGGGAAATGCCCAAACCCTTATTCCTTGTTATTTTCCAGGGAAATAGTCCAGGTACAACAAATGCCCCCCACGGGGAGTGCGTCGGAGGCGGAGACGAGGGCGTACAGCCCGTGAGACCCCTGTTCTGGGCTGTTGTAGTTGTATTTTGACACTTCATGTGCCTTCATTTTGCTGTGCTGTATATGTTGATTCTATGGTATTCCGACCATTTTTTTGGGTGCCCTGTCTTGCAGTTATGGCACGCTTCGGCAGAGATGGGTGAGTCCCGAGGCAGGTGACCCGGGAGGAGGATGACTGGGTGCAGCGGACTGAGTGGCCGATGCCTCCTCTGGGTCCGCTGGTGGTTACTGCGACTAGTGTGGAACGGCTGGATTCGGGGCATACAGCAGTGGCTGAAGGTCCCGTCGGTGAGAGGGCAGTTGGAGTCGGGACCTTAGTGGTGGCCCGGATCTCGGGAGCAGGCGGTCTATATACCTATGACCGGAGTGAGGGTTATCCTTTGAAATTCCCCCTAGATCATCATCTATTCGAGTTTATCAGGAGCTATGTCCCTCTTGGCATGGAGGAGGGTGACTCACAGATTTTGAGAGCCCGTCGCCTGCTTGAGCGGGCTATCTTGATTGGCAGGGACAGCCTGCATGGTATAGCATTTTACAGTTACCAGAGCTTTTCTGAGGATTACTAGAGGCAGCGTCAGTTCCCCAGTGTTGAGTGCCTGGGGTTTTTTGGCAGAGCAGAGCAGTCTGGTGTCAGAGTCGGGCCGTTGGGCCCTACTTCCTGGGATTTGCACGGTCGCCACCGCACAAAGACAGAGGGGATCGCTGGGTTAGTGCTGGAGCCGGCGGGCTCGCAGTATACTGGGGAATGCTACGATGACCACAGCATCTTGGATGGAATCATGCGGCTGACCGTCACCAGCTAGTACGGTCGCTGGGCAGTGATCTCTTCACACTACTACCGTCAGGGTGCCACTGAGTGGCTGATGGGGACTGTTCACCACTACTGGGTGCTACTGGACCGGGCTGGGATCAGGTATGGGGTGACTACCACTTTGTACGCGTACCCATGTTACACCAGACTGCTACAGGGATTGTTGGAGCGCTTCAACCGTCGATGGAACACTGTGGCGACGGTAGAAAGAGAGACCATCCTTGACTTGTGGTCTCTGTTCCGAATTTCTGGGTTACCGATCATCGGCGAAGGGTATGAAGAGGTGGTACTGGATGACTTCCACCGTAGCCACACCGACGGACAGGGGTGATACCGGGTACCTTATAGTTACCGGTATCTTCTGAAGACCTGGAGGGACCTGGCCCTAGCCGGGAGAGACAGAGCTGCACAGACTCTGAGGGTGCTGCTAAATGTGTGGGTCCGCCACTTTTACAACGGACCCTTCTGCTTTTATCAGGAATTCGCCAGGGATCAGACTCCTAGGGAGGACTATACTGAGGTGCAGCTACGGTTTCGGACGTACTCCCGATACATATATGCTCCGCAAGAGGGGTCGAATCCCCACGGCCTACCGGACGTGACACATCTTGCTGCCTAGTTGGCATACTGGTTGGCGACGTTTGTGGCCCCGCACGGAGAGGATGGTCTGTTGAGGGCCGAGTTGCTGTGGCCCGCCTATTTGTTGGTAGAGGAGAGACAGTTGGCCCTAGATCCTGCTGCACTTCCCAGCATATATCAGGGACTGGGAGTTCTGGCGGCACACCCGGTACCGAGAGAGAGGAGCATACTTCTGCCGACCCATTATCTGAGTGTGTGGGCCGGGCTGCTGTTTCCGGGACTAGTGACGCTAGGGACCGTGGCGAACTCGACGGCACCACTTTTGTTCAGCTTCACTGGGCAGCCTGACGGGGATGCAGAGGCACAGCTTGAGGGGGCCAGGAAGGCTCTTTGCTACCTGCCCGCTTGGGGCGAGGAGGGACTGCCTTTTCACAGTGCTGCGAGGAACTCTAGCCTTTTCTTGGGGGCTTCAGGGGGAGGGGCGATCAGCGCCCACCCCGGTCAGGGGGCGACAGATGCAGGGCCGCAGACTGAGTGGGTACTGAGCACCCGATCGACAGTGTTGACGTTGCACCGATCGACGACGAGTTCCTTGGAGCCGTACTACCCGCATCGGTTTGCAAGGAACTTCGGGTACGACCAGGGGATTCCGCCGAATCGAGAGTTTCCTCTGACAGGCAGGCAGTACAGGGGCAGAGATACCCACCTACTTGCAGTAGCATGGTGGGACTTTTACTGCCGTCGGGAGCCCGAGCGACTCCCGATGCTGGGACAGGGCCGTCGAGGGTGATTTGACGTACATTATGCCAGATGGTGGTTCGAGCACAGCCACCTCTACCGATAGAAGGCCTCCGTGATCAGGAAGGTAGAGGAAAGTCGCTTGCTGAGGGAGGATTTACCTCTTATTGTGCTGGATGAGGGGTACCTAAGGACCCGCGCTGCTCGGATCCATCAAAAGATCGAGCAAATTGCGGAGCAGTGGCCCCGGAGGAGCCGGTGCTCGTCGTCCAGGAGCCGAGGCAATGGAGGGGCACTGAAGCCCCTGAAATAGGTGGTAATAGCGGCGGCAGCGACCGGGGCAGAGGTGCCTCGACCGAAGGCACCTAGGAGCTAGTGGACCCAGTTCCTGGCCGACTGTGGCTTTCAGAGCAGAGGTTTGTTGGACCGGGTGCTCCGCGACGGGAGCTTTGCCGACACGGCGGTCGACGACTGGAGGCGGCACATCTGTCACGTGATCGGGTCAGCCGGGCCCGTGGAGTTCGTGTCCCGAATTGAGTGTGCTCGCACTCTGAGGGACATTCGGGATGCTGTCGCGAAGGCGGCCCGGGCGTTGGCGCTGAAACTGGAGCAGTTAGTGCCCTTACCGTTGACCCCCTTCGGAGCTTCAGGTAAGGCTATCTCCTTTCTAGCGTGCGTACCTCCCTTATGCTTTTGTAGTTTTTGGGTATAGAGCTGAGGCATTGTATAATGCTATATTTGTTGACAGGCTCTGCGGCAATGGGGGATCACCCCTCCACTGAGGCGTCCTCGGGAAGCAGGGACGGAGGTCTGCGGCCTAGGCAGAAATGCCCTCGAGTAGAGGCTGCAGTCGCTGAGGCTAGTGAGTCCCCTGGAGGACTCGAGTCTGGCGGGCAGGTTGAGGCAGAGGCGTCCTTGAGTAAGTGTCGCTTCGCCTTCTTTATTCATGTTTGGTTTGGCCATAGTAGCTGGCTAATCTTGTTTTATTGGACTTGTCTTTTGTAGCTCCCCTGGAGACTGGTGTAGATGCGGCTTTCTCCCCCCCTCAGGAGGTGGACCCTCTACCTGAGGAGGGGGACGAGTATGAGATAGATATGGAGGGGCTCCTTTGTCTAATGGACGAGACTGCCCCCAACGTTGAGACCTTTCCCGATTTCGAGTCGTGGAAGGCTGCCGGAGGAGCCCGTTCAAGTGAGGGCTTCTAATACTAAGTGTGAGCTGCGATCTCGCTTGCTTATGGTTACTGACGTAATCGTCCGGATTATGCAGGGGAGGCGGAGGTGTCGGGGGCCAAGGCCCCTACTGAGGTGCTGAGTGGAGTGCCTGAGCAGGCGAAAGAGCTAGCACCCACGGTGGCTAGTAGTTGTCTGGGTAAGTGTCCCATTGTTGTTGGGAGATCTCCCCGTTGCTGTTGGACTTCTTCAGCAAGCCAGAATTATTGAATTGACTTGAGTTGCTTGTTGGGCAGGTGAGGATGCGGCGGCCACTTTGGAGATGATCCAGGAGCTGGTCGACACCGGCCCCTCAGTAGCTCTGTCGTCCTTTGCTGGCAAGTCAGGGCAGGTGGCTTCTGTGCCCCCACCCATTGCTGAGGACACGCTAGGTGGACTGCCACAGTCGTTGGCAAAGATACCTCTTCTATCCATGCCGACCGTGGTATCGGCTTGTACGGTGGGGCTGGTAGAGTCATCCAGTGTTGGACCATCAGGTATGTAGTTGAATAATGGGTCATTTCATGATGGATTGCTCTGCTTTATCCACTCGTGCTGAGATTTCATAGGGGTTGACTGCAGGTACCTCTTCCCCTCTGGAGGAGGGAGAGCTTCCTCGGGACACGCCCCGGGTAGCAGGAGACGAGCCTGCTATTGCAGCTTCTACTGGGGGCGACGAGGAGTTCGTCGACATTAAGGGGGTTTCCGAAGGGGACGTCCCAGCTGGTGAGCCTCTTGCCTAGCACCTCTGGCTAGGAAGTTATCTTCATGTGAGGCTGGATTGGGTAGTAGCCTGACTTGGCTTCTTGATGTACAGGTGCCATTGATTTTCCTGCGGTTGGGGGTTCATCGGAGACCTCGCCTGGTTCTTCCAGCGGTGGCAGCGCAGCGATGGAGACTGACGAGAGCTGGAGCTCGAGCTCTTCTTCCTCTGAGGCCTCTTCCGCCAGGGATGCCGAGATGGAGACGATTTTGGAAGGTATATAGAGATCCTTCCCTCCTCCCCATTGGCTTTGGTGTAGAGCTTGTAGCGGGGTGTTGATGCCATCGTGTTGTGTCCAGGCCTGGAATCTGAGGGGGAGCGCGTGCCGGCTCCCATCGAGGAAGACCAGGGAGAGCCCTCTACCTCCCCGATGACAGCTGGGGATGGTGAGATTATCGGGGAGGTCCTACCCTCTCCAACTCCAGCAGGGGAAGCCACCGACGTGGGGGAGAAGTTACCCTCACCGACCCCGAGCGGGGATGTTGCAGGCGCGGCAGGAGCCACACTAGGTGAGAGTTAGGACTTTTCTCAGGTTTTTCACCTTGTCTTGTCACAGGGGAATCCCAGATGTTGCTGACTATTTGATGGAATTGTGCAGGTCCTTCCGGTGTGCTGGTTGAGGTGGGCCACTCTTTCCTGGAGCTGGGGATTGAGTGGACTACGTCTGTTTCACCACCAGAGCCGCTGCTAGATGCCAGCGTGGGTGCGGCCTTGCCCCATCGAGCCCGAGGGTACCTAGGAGGCAACCCCCTGCCTTCTCCGGAGGAGCTTCGGCAATAGCTGAGGGACTGGACCCAGGGCTACCACGGCCTTGGTTTCCCGCGCGAGCTCTGGGTGTCTAGCTTAGCCAACATCTGGGCGGAGTACCTGCGGCTCCTGGAGGCTCAGGAGCAGAGGGCCCGGCGACTGGAGGCCGTTCGAGAGGTGCAGGAGCAGCCGACTTGGCTCGCGTTAGCGGCTGTCGAGCAGAGGAGGCTCACTGATGCAGCCGTGTCACTTGCAAGGGACCGCGCTACGCATCTGAGCGAGGCGGAGAGCAGGGCTGAGGCCTTGCAGAAGGCATTGGAGGAGCAGCAGCAAGCCGTAGAGCTTGCTAGGGTTGAGTGGCGGATTGTCGAAGCTGGGACCGAGGCTAGTGTTCAGCTTGCATCAACCTTGGAGGTGGAGCTCACGGCTGCGGAGTCTCGCCTGACGGCACTAGAGAGGGGCGAGCCTGGGATATGATTGTATCACCTCTCTCTTTCTTTTCTTTTTTGTTATCTGGACTATATGTCTTTTGTTACCCCAAGGGCATGTCTTGGGCTCCCTTTTATAGAGTATCAATGACAAATTTCAGATTTTGGTGTTGTTGTTTGCTGAGTTGTTCTTCTTCCTAGTCTATGGGACAGGGTTGGACACAGGGGATGGCGACCACTTATTGTTGGTCGTGCTTGCTTGTTTTAACATGTACCAGTGTAGGGGGCAGGGGACTAGGCTCACCCGACTTCCAGACATTAAACTAAAAGACTGGGTAAGGAGAATGGTATAACTGGATTTCGAATACTGGGAGCTGAGTGCTGGTTATTGGGAAGTAGGGAAAAACCCCTAGTGCAGGGTTGACGTAGGCCTATCAGAATGTGGCAGCCTACTGGGTTAGAGTCGGGAACTGACTCTGGAATGCATCGGTTGTGGGTTGACGCCTAGGTGTTGGGTGTTTGTATGTCGCTAGCCGGTAATGTGGCCCTTCTCGGCTTGAGAAACTGGGGCTGGGTTGGCCGAATGGCCTCAGAAGGTGTCACAGCCGAGGGCCAAGATTGGGGGTTGGGACTGGTTGGCCGACCTGTGAAGGGATTGTGGCCAAAACTGGGGCTGGATGCTGGCAGCTGGCCTGTGGAGGCGTTGTAGCCGGGAACTGGGTTTAGAAACTGGCGGCTGGCCTGTGATGACATTGTAGCCGGGAGCTGGAATAGGAGGCTGGCGGCTGGCCTGAGAAGGCGTTGTAGCCGAAGACTGGAGTTGAAAGCTGGCGGCAGGCCTGTGAAAGCGTTGTAGCCGAAAACTGGAGTTGGAAGCTGGCGGCTGGCCTGTGGTGGCGTTGTAGCCGGAAACTGGAGTCGAAAGCTGGCGGCTGGCCTGTAGAGGCGTTATAGTCGAAGATTGGGACTGGAGGCTAGCGGCTGGCCTGTGAAGGCGTTGTAGCCGAAGGCTGGAGTTGAAAACTGGCGGCAGGCCTGTGAAGGCGTTGTAGTCAAAAACTGGGATTGGAGGCTGGCGGCTGGCTTGTGAAGGCGGTGTAGCCGAAAACTGGAGTTGGGAACTGACATTAGAGCTAGTTGGCTGGCTACCGATGCGTAGCGACCGGAAGGCTGGAACTAGTCGGCTAACCATTGGGGTGTGTAGCCAAGACTGGAGTTGGAATTGGCGATGACCGACCCTCGGGGGTGTAGTGGCCACCATTGTTATGGAGTGATGCGAAGGTCACCGTCAGCGAGGTGTCGCGGTTGACGGCTTGCATTAGTAAAGAGTAGAGAGGGAGAAAGAGTTTTTTTTTGTTTTCTCTTTACCAGCTCTACCGCCCTTGCGGGTTTTCTCCAGAGCTGGCCCCCTTTTACTTTTTTCAGTGCACCCTTGTGGTTTTCACACCGAGGGGTTACCCGATTTTGCCTGAGACATCCTTTTGGGTTTTCACCTCAGCTGGGTTAATGGTAATTTTTTGCCCTCAGTAATCCTGTGGAAGGAATCAACTGAGGCCGCCGGGGTATCTCTATTTTTAACCCCATTTTTTTTTGAGACTATCATCCATAGCGTGTTGCCGTCATGGGACGTAACCTAAAACTAGAAGGTGTGGGTAGTCGGATATTGTTCCACCCTCAATAAGGGTTTTTACAAACCCTCATGTCATGGTGGGGATGGGCCACTTTGTTATTGCCAGATACAATTGGAGTTATGGCTGGTGGATCACGGATTGTAGGGGACAACTGGGATTATAATAAAACTTGAAGGCTCTGGATTTGCAGGGGATGTAGGATGTAAGGGTGTAGAATGATAAATGTCCGGAAATGTGCCTGTACATAATTCTACTGGGAGGGTGACTGGGAGCTTGACTGTCACAGGGACTGGTTGACCTGTGTTGTCGAAGCAAGGGCCTAAGGTTAGCCGCCCCGAATGGGTGTAGTGTGAGGCTAACTGAGACTTATAGAGTTCGTGCTCTAGCAGTGTAAGTTGATTGAGGATTGGTTCTGGGTGAGGCTAACGGCTCGCAGAGGAGTGGGTGGAAAGCTGTTATGACTGGTGGGGAGAGGAAGATTTTCTCGTTATCGGCTCTACCGCCCTTTTGGGTTTTCGCTAGAGCCGACCCCCTTTAGCTTTTTTCGACGCGCCCTTACGGGTTTTCACGTCGAGGGGTTTCCCAATTTTGCCTGAGGTGCCCTTTCGGGTTTTCGCCTCAGCCGGGTTGCTGGCCTTTTTGCCCCCAGTCGCCCCCTTGTGGTGAGGATGACTTGGTCTGCCGGGGCATCTCTATTTTTAACCCCATTTTTTTAATATTTTTTTTTACTTACCTGGGAGCCTGGCGCCTAGACTAGTGCCAGTGCAGAAGTGCTCACGCTCTCGTGGTGACGGGAACGAGAGCAGGGGATTGGTCCCCGTGGATGCCTGGCAGCAGTTTCGGGGAGCTGAGCTGGCTGGTTGACTGGGAATTGAAGACTAGGAGAAGTGGCCGGTTAGATCCTCTACGGGGAAGGACCGGCCTTACTGGTAGTAGCTGAGACGTGCGCCTTAGTCTGGCTGACGCGCGAACTCGTGTTCCAGAGCATAATATAGCTTCATATGCTTGCCATTGAGAGGCGGGAACGGTCTATGACCTTTGTGATCGACGACCGTGTAGGCCCCACCCTCGTAGACATTCTGGATAATGTATGGACCTCGCCAATTCGGCTGTAATTTTTCACTGGAGCACCCTGCCATGACTTCCTTTTCCTTGATCATGACAAGGTCACCTTACTTGAAAGCTCGCTGCTCGATGAGCTTATCATAGGCCCGGGCCATGCGGGCCTGGTATACTTGCTGGTGTTTGTAGGCTTCGAGCTGCTTGCCTTCTAGATCGGCGAGCTCTTCTAGCCTTCTCTGGTACTCACTTTCGTCAGGGCCGACTAGGTCGGTGTGGATCGCCACACGGTAGGAGGCTAACTGGACTTCGATGGGGATAACAGCTTCTGTCCCGTAAGCAAGAGAGAACGGCGAGTACCCCATCGGGGTTTTGTAGACCGTCCGATAGGCCCATAATGCTTTCAAGACCTTCTCACCCCAATCGCGTTTTCGGTGGCTAACCATCTTATCCAGGAGCTTGCAGAGGGTCTTGTTGAAGGCTTCTGCCAAACCGTTAGCCTGGGGGTTGTAGACGGAACAGGTTCTCCAGTCGATGTGGAATTTGGCCGCTAGCTGGTATATGGCCTTATTCTTGAATGGTGTCCCGTTGTCGGACACTATGCGACTGGGAGTACTGAATCGGTATATAATGTTGTGCCGGACGAATCTAGCAACGACCTCGCATGTGACTTTGCGCAAAGGGAGAGCCTCTGCCCAGCAAGAGAAATAATCAGTGGCGGCCAAGATGTATTTATGGCCCTTGGAAGATGGCGAGAAAGGCCCCGCAATGTCCATGCCCCACTCAGCAAATGTCCAGGTGGGGGCTGTAGGACGCAGTGGGTTAGGAGGTCTTCTGGGCACTGGGCCAAAGGCTTGGCATTGATGGCATGTACGGGCATACTGGACACAATCTGCATACATGGTTGGCCAGTAGAAACCCTTGAGCTTGATGTTGTGTTTCTTTCGGTCTCCGTCCTGGTGTGCGTCGCATAACCCGGAGTGGACCTCCTGCATGATGGCTCGAGCCTCGGCTGGGGAGACACACCTTAGGAGAATCGACTTGTCCTTCTCGTGGACGAGTCGATACAGGGAGTTGCCGATCAGCTCATAAGAGGTTGCTCGACAGAGTAGCTGGACCCTTTGAGCTCGATCAGGAGGGAGCCACCCTTTCTTGAATTTGATGACAGGCACACGCCAATCATCCTCTTCTGGAGGTGTGTTCTGGTCAAGGGCATGGACCTCGTAAATGGTGAGATCGGTGTTGCCTTCGGGTGAGCTCGGCATCAGCCTTCTGTGTTTGATGACGATGTCGACCTCGTCCTCGGGTGGGAGCTTGATGTCCACGGCCAATTTGGCTAAGGCATCCGCCTGAGCGTTGCTGCTTCTGGGGATGTGATCTATTTCAAAGAAATAGAACTTTTGGGTCAATCTGGTGATGGCGGTATGGTACGGAACCAACTCTGGCTTCTGCATGTCATAAAGGCCGAGGACCTGTCGGGCTATCAGCTGGGAGTCCCCGTAGGCTTTGAGACATTTGATGCCCATATGGAGAGCCATATAGAGACCGATGAGTAGAGCTTCATACTTGGCCTTATTGTTGGTCAGGGACTTCATGAGGGCGCAAGAGTTGTATAGAACTCCGCCCTGAGGAGTCAGGAAAACAATGCCGGCACCTGCCGTGGTGGCTGGGTCTGGTGGCTCCGGGTAACCCCTCAGGAAGTGCCATTGAAGTAGAGCTCCCAGCAAGGTACGCTAGTTGTGAGTGCGTTATGCGGCCAATAATGCAAGACATCTCCGCTCTGTTCAACTGGTTGTTATGATTAAGCAGCGAGGGACTCCTCGTCCGGGAGCCCCGAGCTGAAGGGTGAGTCGTCTGGCACTAGATGGGCTGCCAAGAATTCAGCCATGCCCTATCCCTTAATTGCTTTTCTAGGGACATAAGTAATGTCGTACTCCATCAACAGGAGAGCCCACCTCCCCAGTCTGCCCGAGAGGACGGGTCATCGAAGGAGGTACTTCAGAGGGTCGTGCTTGGATATGAGCTTGACTTGATGGGACAAGAGGTAATGTCACAGCTTCTTAACTGCGAACACCAAAGCCAAGCAAACCTTCTCCATAGGGGAGTAGCGGTACTCGGCACCGATTAACTTTCGGCTGAGGTAATAGAGGGGCTGCTCTTTATCTTCCTCATTGATTTGTGCGAACAGAGCTCCTACCGAAGCATCCATGGCCGCAATATAAAGAATGAGGGGTTTACCCTTGACTGGTGCCCCCAGGACTGGGGGAGTAAAGAGGTACTCCTTGATTTGCTCGAAAGCCGCCTGGAATTTTGAGTCTCATGTAAACGGGGCGTCTTTCTTCATCAGCTTGCCAAAAGGCGCGCACCGACCAGAGAGGTTAGAGATAAACCTCCGAATGTAAGTCATCCTCCCTTGGGAGGACCTGAGCTCAGTGATGTTGCTGGGTGGTGGAAGCTCCCGGATTGCTTTGATCTCGCTGGGATCCACCTCGATTCCTCGGTACCTGACGACGAAGCCGAGAAATTTTCCGCTGGATACGCCAAAGGCGCATTTCATGGGGTTCATCTTGATCCCGTATTACCGGAGACGCTCGAAGACTTGGCGGAGGTCGCGTAAATGGTCTTCTCGCCTCTTAGTCTTGACGACGAGATCGTCGACATAGCATTCGACGGTGTTGTGCAGCATCTCGTCGAATATTTTGGTCATGGCCCTTTGGTAAGTAGCGCCGGCATTCTTCAAACCAAAGGGCATGCAATTGTAGTTGAAGATCCCTTTGGGGGACCTGAAGGCGGTATGGTTCTTGTCTTTGAGGGACATCCGGATTTGATTATAACCGGACGACCCGTCCATGAAAGATAAGGCCTCGTGCCTGGTGGTCATGTCGATCATTGTTTCTATAATTGGGACTAGGAAGTCATCCTTCGGATAGGCTTTGTTGAAGTCCCGGAAGTCGACGCAGATGCGGACTTGACCACTTTTCTTCTTGACTGGGACTATATTGGCGAGCCAAATCGGGTGGATGCACGGCTCGATGAAGTCGACCTTCGCCATTTTATGGACTTTGGCCGAAACCTGGAGCTCCAGCTCATGGCGCATGTGTCGATGTGGTTGCTTGACCGGAGCGATTGAGGGAGAAATAGCTAGCTCGCGCTCCGCTATGGAGGGGTCTAGCCCTGGCATCTCCTTGTACGTCCAGGCGAAGCAGTCTTTGTATTCGAGCAGGAGTTGTTTGTAATCCTGCTTTTCTACCTCGGTAAGGAGAGCACTGATGAATGTAGGCTGAGGGGCTTTATCTTCGCCCAGGTTGATTTCAACGAGCTCATCCACGGTCGCTTGGCCGCCGTCCTCCAGCTCGGGAGGAGCGGGTTGGAAATCGATGAAATCTTCATCATCGGTTTCGGCTTCGTGTATTTCTTGGTTCTCAAAGCCACTAGTCGACGCCGATGGGACTGGAGAGTAGTTGTTGCTAGGATTGATCGAGGATTGATCTGAACCGCAGGTTCCTAGCCAGCAGTTGTCAACCGGGGTTGCTGAGGTTTCCCCGGGGCTGCCTGGTGAAGCTGACAATCCTTCGCAGTTAGGACCAGAGATATCCCTCTCCTGAGGAGGGTTCGTTGAACTGGGTCCTTGGACTAACTGAGAAACCGGAGGAGCTTCTTCTGCCCCCTTGTCTTGGCAAGGAAGCGACGAGGCGTAGCCGATGAAGCTTAGCCTTTTCCTCGTCGATAGAGAAGATATCATCATCGTCTTCCTCTGAGAGCCAACTATTACTTTTGCTCTTAATCACAGGGTGTAGACTAATCCCCTTGAAGTAGAGCGCCGCATCGGCCAGGTTGCATTCTGCCGGTGTGAACGGCGACAAGTCTGCAAAGACCGTGTGTTGCTCCTTACCCTTGGCATACTTGATGCATTGGTGGAGAGTTGACGGGACGACCCAATTTTCATGGAGCCAGGGTCTGCCCAGTAGCATCTTGTAAGATGTGTTAGAGTCGATGATGTAGAATGTCACCTTGGAGGTGAAATCATCGAGCACCAGGTCGACATCCACCCGGCCGAGGACATCCTCGGTGTTCTGGTTAAAGCCGGATATCTTGACCGCTTGAACCTTCTGGAGGTATGGTCAGATATAGAGTCTTGCATGTCTTGAGTGGCATAATGTTGACAGCGGCACCAGCGTCTACCAGGATCCGGTTCACATCATGCCCGTTGACCTTCCCCTTCATGTAAAGAGGACGATTGTGGGATGGAGGGGAAAGCATCATGTCTTTCTCTGTGAAGGAGATGGCAACTGTGAAGGCTCCATAGGCAGCCGCCTTCATCTCTGTGGCATGTGCTTCATAGACTTCCAGCTCTTGGATTATCTTGATAAGAGTTTCTCTTAGGTCCTTACTCTAAGCAATGGCTTCCCAAATTGAAACATTGGTAGGGAAGTGTTTCATCTGGTGGAGGATTTTCTGGTCAGCCCAGGCTCGAGCATCCTCCAGAGAGGGTAGTATGTCGGGCCAAGCCTTCTACGAGTTGCCGTGCTGTTCCCCGTCGGGAAGTTACACTGCCTTGCCCTTACCACCGGGATCAGAGTGACTTTGATCGCCAGCAGGCTCTTGGAACAGGGATGCCAATGATGTCTCTTCTAGGGGTGACTGGCGGGTTGGCTCATCCTTGCCGGGTGGTCCCGCTTGCTCTGCTGTAGGAGCCGGTACTGGTGCAGGGGCTGGGAGGCTGATAGTAGCCTCTTCGATGCCGGAAGGATCGAAGATACCGAGTCCCCTCTGAATTTCTACTTCTGGAATGGGAGCTGGCTCCTCTCCTCGAAAGAGGATGATTCGTTCCGGGTCGAAGGTGGACGAAGAGAGGGATAACTCAGGGGTTCTCCCCCGGCCTCTACCGCATGATAACGCGAAAGTTCGTCGTTTAAAACACGCGTATCAATCTTAAAAAAATTCCAACTTGCACTAGATGAAAGAGAGACATAATATGGTGGCGAGAAGGGTCGAATCTACAGGGAAGAAGAGATTTTTAAAGTTAAAAACCTTGTAACCTTTTAGAAAAAACACTTGTGATTTTGTTTTGTTTGAAAAAAATAGTGAAATGAAGAACAAACCAAACACTTAATTAAAAACACCTATGATTATGCGCCTATGCTATAGAAATTAATTGCATGAAGTGAAAAGAAGAGATAGAAGAAGGGGTAAGAG
Source organism: Amorphophallus konjac (assembly GCA_022559845.1). Taxonomy (NCBI): domain Eukaryota; kingdom Viridiplantae; phylum Streptophyta; class Magnoliopsida; order Alismatales; family Araceae; genus Amorphophallus; species Amorphophallus konjac. Next base: position 139,153,882 of record CM040121.1, read on the forward strand.
ATGGAAGAATATCAAGAACTAGATCAAGAGAACAACTTTCATTAACTTAAAAGAAAGAGTACATGAAATGTGAAACAAGTTTACACTAATGACACAATGAGATTACAATGAAGTGAAATAAAACTAAAGCAATAAAAAAAAGAGGAGCCTAAGGTGTGAAGATGGTAGTAGCAATGGTGATGACGCCGTCGTCTCCTCCTCGCCGAGCCTTGGAGAGGATCGCTCCGCCTTAAAAGAGATCGCCGTGGAAAGAGGTGGATGAAGAAGCCGTCACCGTTCACGTCACGAGCCTTGGAACGTCACCCGTCTTGATGTGCACACCGCCATGAAAGGGGAGTTATGGAGGACAAACTTTGGAGAGAAATATAGAGAGAAATGTGGAATGGTTTGTGTGGAGATGAAGAAAGAAGAAGATGAGAGAGTAAAACAGTGAGAAAATAAATATAACTCGTAAACAAAGAAGAATTGGAGGAAGGGATAGAAGAAGAAAATCTACATCTACAAGAGAGGAAGAACTTTAATGAAGATCACAGAGAGAAATAAAGAGGGGAAGAGCTTCAAAATAGAGAACTAACAAAAGTTAGAACCTCGGATGAACAGTGAAATCACAGGATAGCAAGTTGAAAAATGAGAACTAACTTTCAAACCCGAAAGAATTAGAAGATATCGTAGAAGAAGAAGTTGAAGATCTTTTAAAAATAAAGAACTTTTATGAAGAAAGTAAGAGGAGAAAATGACTAGAAGGGTGACAAAGAAGGGGAAGAACAGAGAGAAATACTGGTTCACAGATGAACAGGACAGCATAGTGAAAAACATGAAATAGATTGAAAACCAGAAGGAATTAGAAGATGATGCAGAAGAAGAAGTTGTAGAGAACGTAAAAATAAAAAACTTTCATGAAGACAGCAAGAGGAGAAGAGGAATGAAAGAGGGCAAACTTGGTGAACTAAAAGATGTGAGAGGGAGAGAAAGAGTGAAAATTGTCAAAAGAAGAACTCTCTTTCTCCTCCTTGTCATGGGCTATTTATAGGGAAAGTTGGGTAGATGAAGGGTGGAGATTGTATCAAAAGGAGATGGATGGCTGACATTTAAGTAGAATATGATGCATGGGGAAGAGGAAAAGTAGGTGGGCACCCCCTTTCTTAGACTTTGGGCACCCCATTCCCAAGGCTCATCATGTCTCTCCTTTATTTCAAACTTTGAATTCAATTTTCCCTCCAACCGAAATATGTATTTCTTTTTCTCAATTTTAAACTTTTAAAATTTCTTTTCCCTCCAATCAAAATATGTGCTTTTGACTTGGTCAAAGTAGTGGTGACAGTTTTACCCACGGCTTCTTTTGTAATTACCTTCGGTGTCCTACACACATATAAGTACACTTTAGTCCATAAAAATTACCACAATGTGCACATAAATCTCAAATGCTCATGATTATGCAATGGAGAATTAATGCTCATGGCCCTCAACTTTAATTTATTATTAAATAAGATAATCAAATTAATTAATTTACGTAAAAGCTCCAATTTAAATACGGAGTTGAGGTTAACTATGAAATATGTATAATTGCCAAATTATATGCACATAAAATGGTGTACATGCAATGAATTATCATAACAAATAGACACTTATCACACACCCAACTTATTCATTACTAGTCCCTTAGCAATGCCAATAAATTAAATTTTAGGACTAATAAGAGTTTAAAAAATTCATACTCTCATATCCAGTTATCCCTTCATAGAATCAACCAAAGATTAGGAATCTGGAATCATTAATGCACACTAGCCTTATGTAGGAACTTAATAGTACATGATTAAGAATTCAAATTAAAGCTCAATAGCACTTGTGCATGTGTAACTACCAAATCCACAGCTTAGACAATTGCATCCCTCATTTGCTATTCCAAGCAAATGTCTTTCAACCCTGCACCTCTTAGATCAGAGCATTAAGTATATTAGCTTTTTATCTACCTTATTGTTTTGTCCCTTTGGGATCTTTTATCCCACACATGATGCTACACTACCCTTCATTGCTCAACGTGAACCTTGACTCTTGCCTTAGGAGAAACAGGCCCAGTTTCACAGATCCAGATTCCCTTTTCTGTTTTACGCGAACCTCAACACGTCTTAGGTGAAGTAGGCCCGGTTACTAAGATTAAGGGCATTTTTCATGGTATTTTTTTTTCTTTTTCTATCTTTTTTTTTCATAATGCCATTGCACTTATTTGATGGATTATTTGGCAGAAAGCTTTGTAAAAAGATCTCTTTTCTTAAGAAGTGCAGAATATCAGACATCATACCTAAAATGACAGGGGGCTTATCTTGCTTGTTTCATTAGTGTGCAACGTGAAATTTTTTTTCCTTCTAAAGTGCACATGAACTTTAAAAAGATTCTTATATCAGTTTTCCATGGCTAGATTGATTAAATTCCCCATCATCCTTCTCCCTAGTCTTTTCTATTCCAGAATTACTTTTAATTTAAGCATGAATCATGAGACTCAAAATGGAGTTTACATCTTTTCATTTGCATGCAACAATACATGATATCAAGTAAGAACTCAGATCAGGTTGTACTCACATGAAATGAAACATTTTTTTCTTTTCTCCCCCCCAACTTGAATGACAGTGTCCTCAATGACATATGCAATATGTATGAATAGAACAATGTAGACATGAAATTTATGAAGGAACGGGACAACCTGATGGAAGTGAACTTCGACGGACATCCTTGCTGACCAAAGGCGGTACTTGGCAGTTAAAGGCGAGGCATAGGTGCAAGCAATCTTCTCTCTCCCCCTAACTTTTCCTTTATTAATACTTACAAAAATTAAAAATAATAAAAAAAACTACAATACAAACTTGGGTTGCCTCCCAAGAAGCCATTTATTCGCACATGAAAATTACGAAAATTGTGGGTTGCCTCCCAAGAAGCGCTAAGTTTAACGTCTTCAGCCAGACGCATGTGACTTATTTACCACAATGTTGATTTGATTATGAGCCATCAAATGATTTTGTTTTTCTTTGAATTCCAGTCTCCATGCCATAGGAGGAAAGTATGTTGCAGATGAATCCATGGGCTAAAAAGATTCCAGGGTGGGTTTAAGAGTTCAAATGGGCCACCTTGGTTAGAGAATGGAAGAGGATCATTATTAATGATCATATCATGAATGACAAAATATTCCACTTTAAGGTCTTGATAAGGTGGGAACAAATCTATGCATACCTTATTATCTTCCAAAGATTCTTTTATTTTGGATTTTTCCATCATTAGGTTGAGATGAGAAAAAACATGAATAGGAGGGGTATCAAAAGGTTCCACCACAAGTTCAATGTCTAGGAGACAAGGATAAATGAGATTAACATGCTTCTCAACACAGTGTTGGTCATGAATATCAGGTGGATCTGACCAATCGACTTGAAGAATGACAGAAGTATCCACAGAATTTCCGAGGTCAGAAATGATCACAAGATCTACATCTTTTCCTAGATCAAGAGCCGTCTGATCAAAATGATTTTCATGCACAATGTCTAACTCTTCATTAACCCAAGATGAATGGTTCAAATATTCACTCAATTCTTTTTCCACCCTCACTTTATCTTCATCCTCATCTTCAAAGAAAGAATTATCAAATTTAGGAAGAGTAAATTGATTGGAATTTTGAAATTCATTTTTCTCTTCCTCTCCCCCCAACTTAAAACTGTTTGACTCCTCATAATTTTCTTCATGATTTTGCTCGGCCTCCTTAAATTGATTTTCACTAGCTTCCTCTAATTCTTCCTCATATAATAGTTCCATATTTTCCTAATTGTCACAAATGATTTGATTTTTGTTAAGTTGAGGATTCATGGGTTGATCATTTAGACTAACATTATAGTCAAAATCAAAGTTTGAGCAAGTTGGTCTAGTTGGGCCTGAATGATTTGAATTTGAGCTCCAATGGACTGTTGTTGGGCCAAGATGAGTTGAGTCATTTGATTGAACCTATCCTCCTTATTGGAATCAAACTGTGGAAGAACTGGACAAGATGGTTCATAGTCAGACTGAGGTGGATAACAATATGAGTGGTAATCAGTCTGACAATGGGGAGGAGGGGTGTAGATGGGTTGTCTTTCATATTGGGCATGCGTAAGGATCATTTGAGTATGAAGTCCAATTTGGAAAATTTTGATCTGGAGGATAATGAATCGGGTCTTGATGAGATTCCCAAGAGAATGATTGCGGGTTTTCACACCCAAAATTAGATGAATATGTGTGATAAGAAGGGGTGGAAAAATATGGAGGTATTTGAGTTTGCTCTTAGGTAAAAGAAGAAAGTTGACCTGTAGAGAAGTGTGAATTTTCAAAATGGGTTGGGCTGCGTTGAGTGAGAGGTAAATGTTGAGTTGGGCCATTAGCAACATAATGGGATGATTTGGCCCACATGTCCTGATGATCAAGATAATAAGGTGGAATGAAGGTGTTTAAATTCATAGCCCAATAGTGGATCAAGAAACATGGGCTACAAAGTCCACCTCATTGAATTTATGAGCCCACTCAATGATTGAAATTTTCTCACCCATATTTTTGAAGTTTTTTTTAATATATATGTTTTTAGTTTTTATTATTCTCAATGCAATCAATAACTATATGAATATGTATGCAAGATGATGGTTTTTTTTGACATAAACTATGACAAAGAGAGAGAAGAGGAGATTTTGTTTTTTTTTTTATGCAAACACAAACAAGTTGTCACACAAGTTACCTAATGACCAAGATGTGACCTAGACATATAATTTGGGTTTCACAAAATAGCTAAAGTGAAACTTAAGTTCACCCTCAATATTTCCACCGGCCAGGTAAGGGGTGGGGTAGTGGGAGGTTCCCCCTACTTTCGTATGGACCTAATTATGTCAAACCACTAGCCCGCTTAAGGCGTTTGCCATCCGACCGTCTTACCTTAGGCACCGGTTTTCATAAGAGGGTAAGCCCAAATAACACAAGAACCACAGTGTGAAACTAGGGCCAATGTCTACTGGATTTTATTTAAGGTCTAGGTGATGCAAAGATGCATGGGAATTATGGTTTGTGGGCGAAGGAAGGGTGATGAAATCCCCACCTTATCTTACTTATGGGTGTTGCCCTTAGAATATTTTAGAAATGATATGCAACAAACCAATTTCAAACAAGGGGTTCTATGTAAGCATGGAAATGCATGGGCATGCTTTTGAAGAAATTAGAGTACTCGCCTTGCCACCCGCAATCTTCAATAATACAATTAAAAATGATTAAACAATAAGAAAAAATAAATTCTATCTTAAATGATGCATGACCTAAAACATGGAAGTGTGGGTTCTACTCTTGCAATGAAGATTTTTATTGAAGTTCACGTGATGATTTTTTTATTTTTATTTAGTGAACCTATCAAACCACAAGATATGAAATATAGAGAAATGAAATTAAAATGAAGGAGGAAAAGTTTGGATACTTACTTGAAAAGCGTTCCCTCGTTCTTTTTTTTCTTTTTTTTTTTTGAAATGAATGACTAAATCACAAAGATGAAAGAAAGAAAGGTAAACTTACCTCTGATTTTTTCTGATTTTTTTCTTTTCATCTTGTAAAAAAAAAAAGAGCTTTATTAGTATACTATATACACAAGGAAAACAAAGTTCTTAAATCAAAATTCATCATTTATCCCCGGCAACGGCGCCAAAAATTGAAAACGTGAAAGTTCGTCGTTTAAAACACGCGTATCAATCTTAAAAAAATTCCAACTCGCACTAGATGAAAGAGAGACGTAATATGGTGGCGAGAATGGTTGAATCCACAAGGAAGAAGAGATTTTTAAAGTTAAAAACCTTGTAACCTTTTAGAAAAAATACTTGTGATTTTATTTTGCTTGAAGAAAATAGTGAAATGAAGAACAAACCAAACACTTAATTAAAAACACCTATGATTATGCACCTATGCTATAGAAATTAATTGCATGAAGTGAAAAGAAGAGATAGAAGAAGGGGGTAGAGATGGAAGAAGATCAAGAACTAGATCAAGAGAATAACTTTCATTAACTTAAAAGAAAGAGTACATGAAATGTGAAACAAGTTTACACTAATGACACAATGAGATTACAATGAAGTGAAATAAAACTAAAGCAATAACAAAAAGAGGAGCCTAAGGTGTGAGGATGGTAGTAGCAATGGTGATGACGACGTCGTCCCCTCCTCGCCGAGCCTTGGAGAGGATCGCTCCGCCTTGAAATAGATCACCGTGGAAAGAGGTGGATGAAGAAGCCGTCGCCGTTCACGTCACGAGCCTTGGAACATCGCCCGTCTTGATGTGCACGCCGCCATGAAAGGGGAGTTGTGGAGGACAAACTTTGGAGAGAAATATAGAGAGAAATGTGGAAGGGTTTATGTGGAGATGAAGAAAGAAGAAGATGAGAGAGTAAAACAGTGAGAAAATAAATATAACTCGTAAACAAAGAAGAATTGGAGGAAGTGATAGAAAAAGAAAATCTACATCTACAAGAGAGGAAGAACTTTAATGAAGAACACAGAGAGAAATAAAGAGGGGAAGAGCTTCAAAATAGAGAAATAACAAAAGTTAGAACCTCGGATGAACAGTGAAATCACAGGACAGCAAGTTGAAAAATGAGAACTAACTTTCAAACAAGAAAGAATTAGAATATGTCGTATAATAAGAAGTTGAAGATCTTTTAAAAAAAAAAGAACTTTTATGAAGAAAGCAAGAGGAGAAAATGGCTAGAAGGGTGACAAACAAGGGGAAGAACAGAGAGAAATACTGGTTCGCAGATGAACAGGACAGCATAGTGAAAAACACGAAATAGATTGAAAACCAGAAGAAATTAGAAGATGATGCAGAAGCAGAAGTTGTAGAGAATGTAAAAATAAAAAACTTTCATGAAGACAGCAAGACGAGAAGAGGGATGGAAGAGGGCGAACTTGGTGAACTAAAAGATGTGAGAGGGAGAGAAAGAGTGAAAATTTGCCAAAAGAAGAACTCTCTTTCTCCTCCGTGCCATGGGCTATTTGTAGGGAAAGTTGGGTAGATGAGGGTGGAGATTGTATCAAAAGGAGATGGATGGCTGACATTTAAGTGGAATATGATGCATGGGGAAGAGGAAAAGTAGGTGGGCACCCCCTTTTCTTAGACTTTGGGCACCCCCTTTCCTAAGGCTCATCATGTCTCTCCTTTATTTTAAACTTTGAATTCAATTTTCCCTCCAACCGAAATATGTATTTCTTTTCCTCAATTTCAAACTTTTGAAATTTCTTTTCCCTCTAATCAAAATATGTGCTTTTGACTTGGTCAAAGTAGTGGTGACAGTTTTACCCCCGGCTTCTTTTGTAATTGCCTTCGGTGTCCTACACACACATAATTACACTTTAGTCCATAAAAATTACCACAATGTGCACATAAATCTCAAATGCTCATGATTATGCAATGGAGAATTAATGATCATGGCCCTCAACTTTAATTTATTATTAAATAAGATAATCAAATTAATCAATTTACGTGAAAGCTCCTATTTAAATAGGGAGTTGAGGTTAATTATGAAATATGCATAATTGCCTAATTATATGCACATAAAATGGTGTACATGCAATGAATTGTCATAACAAATGGACACTTATCACCGCGTCCCCAGTCACGACCTCGGCCACGACCGATGTGCTCTGGAACTGGCTGTAGCCTAAGCAGAGCAATGGTTCTTTGCCTTGTCCGGGAGGCTACTGGCTCGCCCCGCCGAGAAGCATTGATATTGTTATGGGGTGGAATGGCCGCCATGTTGCAGGTACAGCCCCGAAGCATTTCCTCTAGCAGTTCTATTGTGATCTCCTTGTCGTTATAGAACAGGGAGAGCTCGCCCGGGATCACGAGTCTTTCGCCGTTCTTGAGCTTTTGGATCATCTCTTGCACCCAATTTCTGAGGCGAGCTCGTTTCTGCATCTCTTCCCACGGGATATAGCTGTCGAGTGGGAGATCCTTAGTAGGGCGAGGAGGAACATACTCCCCCAGGTCATCAATGAGCCGCTGGAGCCTTTGGAGAGGCATCGGCTCGGCTGGTGATTGTAGAGCGGCCACTTGTTCAGCTTGTTTCTTGAGCCGTCTTCTGAGGTTCTTCCTCCTATTTCTCTCTTGTCCCTTGGCAATAGCGGTCTCCAAGGGAGTAGGAAGGAGAGGTGCTGGAGCCGGAGTTGATAAATCCTGACGAAGATATCTCCGAGCTGGTGCCTTTGCAGGGCGAGGTCGTTGACTCTTCCTTGCCCGGATTTTGATCTAGGCGCCTTCCATTTGTTGTATCGGGAAGGTGGCATTGATCGCCTGCTCGATTACCTCGAGCGGCAATTCCTGGTATGCGGGGATACTGGGACTGGGGTCCGAAGACGTGTACGGGGTTTGATGCCTTACCCGCGATGGCGGCAGCTCCTGAGGAGTCAGTTGACTGGTGCTGGCGTCTGAAGACGTATGTGTGGTTTGGTGCCTTAGTCACGATGGCGACGGCCTTTGTTGAGAAGCGGACCGCGAGATATGCTTGTTGTCCTGCTCCTTGGCTTTACCTTTGTGATCATGCTGAGGGCTGGGCCTAGAGATGACCGAAGGCTCCGCGGGATGTTGTGGCTCTGCGTAGTTATCCCGGCTCTGTGGACTGGCTGAGTCGCGTGGTAGTGGGCCCGCCGCTTGAATCAACACCGCTGAAGACTCCGAAGATGTCTTCTTTGTACCTCGGATTGTGTTGACGGGTCAGCGGAGAAGGCCGGATGGCTCGTCCGCTGAGGGGGCGTGAAAAGGCTAAGGTGGGGCCTCACCCTGCTTTTGCTTTCCCTTCCTATCCATGGCTACTGGAGACGGAGATAGGCCAGGAGGAGGACAAGGGAGAGCCGAGGAGCATGTCTTCGTCTCACCCACCAGAACGTCTTCCCGACCGAGAAAGACCTGGAGGAGCCTAGCGGTGTCTTCTTCAGAGAAAGGGAGAGACTTTAGCTCCCGCCAAGACCGCCACCGCACGGCCGAAGTGGCTGGGGTTGGCCGGCTAGGTGCTGATGTCTGGGAGCCCACAAGGGCCGGAGGAGCAGGGGAATGGATGACGTTGACCGAGAAGTTGGTCAGCTCCGTCTCCTGACTGGCGTCCTGCTCTCTACGCCTCCGTAATCGCTCGAGCGCCTCTTGGTTGTCAGTCCGGAACTCAAGCCATTCTGGAGGATGCTGATAAGGCAGCCCGTCCCCATTTTCTTGAGGGGAGTTTGTCCGCTCTGGCGTACTCCTGGCAGTGCTCAGGTTCTTTTAGACAGCTTGTCGAAGCCTGAAAAATGACATGGAGTTCCCCTCAGCATCGATCTGCTCCCATTGGATCTGTTCCTGGATGAGGTGTTGGACTTCCCCACAGGACTCGATCGGGTGGCAAATTCTGTTGTGGAAGGGGCAGTATTGAGGGTGACTACGGTCCCAATGGGTGTAGTCGGCCGGTGAGTCGCGGGGCATGATCTGCCCATTCTCGACAAGGATATCGAAGAGTCACCGGGTTCTCCCCCTGGGGAAGGAGAGAGGTCTCTGATCGTGCCAAGGCCTCCACCCTAGGTACCAGATCGAACGTCCCCTTTGACTAGTGTTGGGCTCCTCTAACTCGTCATCAGAAAGTGAAAATGCGGCCATCATGTGGATGACATTGGCCGAGTGGTGAGCCACGCATGCTGCCTTGGCCGGCCTAGCCCACATATGTGGTTGCGGGGGATCGACGAGACCACTCTTCATTTTGACAAGATCGTCTCGGATCAGCTTCTGTGCCTGAGTCTTGAAGACGTAGCAATCTTCAATTGAGTGACCCAGCATGCAATGATACAGGCAATAACTGGGATTGTCGGTCTTCAGGGCCTCATCTGACTTGCGGATTTCTGGCAGCTCGACAATCTTCTGGGCCATGTAGATGTCGAAGAGCATCTTCGTATGTTCCTTCTTGAAGGAGAAGGGTGTCTTCATACGCTCCAAGAAGGAGGGAGCAGCCGGTTTGTCCGCTGGCTTTTTGTCAGAGCCACTGGACTTGGCCTCCTTACTGGCCTTAGCAGTAGGGGTGAACTCTATGATGTTCACCTCCTTGCCGGACTGGCGTTCTCGCGCTTGCTTACCCTTTGCTGCAGTGTAGCTCGGGTTATCGGTGAAGAACATCTCTATTTCGGCGACTGCCGAATTGAGTTGATCGAAGCCTTTAATGTTGGTGCCGAGAAGCTTTTCGCTGACCTCGGCGGCCAGACCTCAACGACATATAGTGATGGCATCCTCCAGAACGGGCGGATTGACACACCTCATGCTTAGGTCTCACCATTTTTTGATGAAGTCGAGGGCACCCTCACCCTTTTTTTGCCGAAGAGAACAGAGTTCGGCTAGGGAAACCTTTCACTCGGCCGTTTGAAAGCGGTCGAGGAATTTATTCTGGAGATCTGCCTAGTCGATGACTGAGTTAGGCTTCAGGCGGGAATACCATTGAAAGGCCATTCCCGTGAGGAAAGTAGCGAAGTAACGGAGAAGATATGATTCGTCCAACGCTAACTCGCCCATGGCCGTAACATAGTAGGCCAAGTGCTCATGTGGCGACCCCTGCCTGTCAAACTTTTGCAATTTTGGGGGCTTGGAGTACTCTGGGGGAAGCTTTTTCAGCTGGTGGTGAAGCGGGTAGGGCACACTGTAGAGGTCTACTGTGGGAACCCCTTCACCATACTGGGTGTCCTTTGTCTCGACAATACGCTCGATCATCTGACGTTGCGCCAAGAGATTCTTCGGCATTGGCGTATTAGAGGCTCGTGGCTAGGCCTCGATCGGGGGTGTGCCAAACCCAGTCGCCAATGGAGTTCGTACGATCGCCGCTGAGGTGTTGGCAGCATGCTGGAGGATGAACGAGTTCGTGCGATCGCCTGGGGCCGGGGAAGGATGCTGAGGATGAAGGTCTCGTTCCTGGAGGAGGTCTTGCAGGAGGGCCTTCAGATGCTGGTTCTCCTTCATGAGGGTATCGAGGGTCACTTCTTGAGCCTCGTTCGCGGGAGGGTCATTGTTGACCGGCTCTGCGTTAATAGGAGGGTCGCGGTCTTCAACCGGGACCTCTTCCACGTGTTCCGTCGCCTGCGGTCCGACAGAAGTACCGATGTGACCTGTTGGGGGAGGTGGCGGAGCCTAATGGCGCGGCCTCCTGAAGTGGAACAGAGGCTGATTCAGGTCATCAGACTGGGTGTCCGGCTGGTGTCCGGCGATGTAGCACGCGAACACTCGGACCGCGTCGTTGATGAACTGGGCCATCCGCTTCCTGCGCGGATGCCACTCTGTGCAGACAGGCGCCCCTAGTCTGTCAAAGACCGAGGTGCGTTGCAGCGGGAGCTCACTCCCGATATCAATTAGGGGAGAACCCTGGACTGGTTGCTGGAGGGCCCGGGGATGGGCTCACCTTTGCCTCCGCTTCCTTGCGCAGGGGGCGTTAGACGACTGGGTGTTGTCAGACGGTGCTACTGTGAGGCCAGTCGCATCCTGCCTGATGCCGCGTCTGAGCACTCGTAGGGGGTTTCTAATACGCGCCCTTTGAACGGCTTGAGCTTCTTCTGGGGTGACCCAGATTCTCCTCAAGTCAGGTTGCTGGTCTCCCTCGTCACCGCTTTTTTGACGAGTTGTCTTGGGAGGCCGTGTGTCGGGCTGCGGTGGGTGCCCCCGGGCTGTCGCCGAGGAACCCGCTCCTTTGAGCTTCGCCCCGTCCTCTCGTGTTTGACGCAAGAGGTCAAAACGATTGGAGGTGGTGATGGTGGGAACGGTCCGTTCCTGGGGGATGATTGGTTCACCCCCGTCGAGACGGATCCGCAAGTCACCGACAAGGACAGTCTTACCGGAGTTGCTAGTTGCAGCAGCGAGCCGTCTGCCTTTAAGGCCATGGCGACGCTTCTTCTGAGGAGCTGAGGAAGACTCCACCCCGAGATGGTGGACCAAGAAAACCCGGCTTGAAGTGACCGGTAGCGTGGAGCCGTCGGTCGAAAGTACTGGGACTGGCCCCCAGGGAACGAAACCCACGCCGGGAGTTGATACTGGGCGAGTCGGGTATTAGCCCTTGCCCGCGCCGATAGGAGTGTTGCCGATGCTCGAGATGACACTCTTGCACCAGGAAGTGACGCCGTCGGAAGTGTTGAGCTGCCGATGCCCCTGGGTCGAGGACCCGCGGTAAGTCCCGGCGTAGTCCGGGCTCGGGCCGGGAGGCCCGAGAAGGGTGCTGAGGAACCTTGCCCCCTGGGTAAAAGACCCGCGGGGAGAGTCGGTTCAACTGGAGCCCAGAACCGGGGTCCCGAGTGTAATATCGGAGAGCCGCGAACTCGGGGCTGGGAGCCCCTATCGAGGGTCGGCTTTTCCGGGGCTCGAGCCTGCGGGCCTGAGGAATGTGCTGAGGAGCCGTGGACCAGGGGCTGGAAGCCCGTGTTGGGTGCCCGCTTTGCGGAGCTCGGGGTTGGAAACCCGAGGAGGATGCTGGGAAGCCGTGGACCCGAGGCTGAGAGCCCGTGTTGGGTGCCGACTTGGCTGCGGCTCGGGGTTGGAGACCCGAGGCGGATGATGGGAAGCCGTGGACCCGAGGCTAGGAGCCCGTGTTAGGTGCCGGCTTGGCTGCGGCTCAGGGTTGGAGACCCGAGGAGGATGCTGAGGTAGTGACCGAAGTCCGGAGCACGGGGCCCGTGCCGGAGATCAGACGAGGCTGGCCTCGGGAGCTAGAGCTCACCTGAGCCGGTGTTGATCTAGGGACCCTGCAGGGGCCAGTGGTGGTGGTCCGGCGCTTGGCGCTCAGGTGGCCAACCGATGTTGGAAGCGCGCGCGGCGTATTGGCCACAAGAGTCAACGGAGGAACTGGGGTTGGCGGAAGAGCAGCCATAGGGATCACACCCAAAAAGTAGGGTGATCTGATAACAGGGGTGAAGCTACCGAAAGTGATCGGCGTCGCCAAGTAGCCCACTCTGGCGTGGGTGGCAATGACGTTGGGACCGTAGGTGATGGCCGCCATAGTTGCTGGAGAGCTGGGCACTGCGGAGGCGACGGTTGCTGACAATCGCCAAGCGCGGTCCGGCGATCGGAACGTGAATCGGAAGCTGTTAGGGAATGCGCGCGAGTACCCTCCTCTGCCTCTCCTGCAAGGACAGGGAAAGGGCACCAGGGCTTCAGGGCTGGCACAAACTTTTCTTCAATAAAAAGAAGGAAGGCGAGAGAAGTCCCACCGGGCGTGCCATCCTCTCTGTTACGTGGGTTTTTAAGCCGATGACCGGGGTGAAGGAAGGGATACAGCGGGGAAGGAAAGTACGGGAGTTTGATATATCTCGGGTACCCTCCTTGCAGTTGCATGCCTCTCACGGCGGTATCAGGCACTCTCTTTTTACGGAAAGTTAGGAAGGGTCGAATGGCACAAGAATGTCAGGATAAGGGTTAACCGGACAAGGTGCGAGTGTGCCAGTCGATTTCTCGACAATCACCTATGGAACCAAGGGTTGAACGGGGAAGCGTCACCAGGATGCGGCACGTGGGCTCTGGCGATCGGGCAACACGTGGAGAGAAGGGGTTCCATGGGTGCGAGTGCGTAGGTGATTGCGGGAATCGTGTACTGGATGTCTTTCCCCATCGGTCGCAAGCAACCGGTGTTTATTTACATCGAATTGAATCCGAATAGCTTCGTTCTAAGCTGAAGAAAAGTCTGTATATATGTTGACGCCGTGGGTAGAGGGCCGGGAGCATTCTGCAGCTATGGGTGCGCTTTCGACTGAGGGGTGTTTACAGGGGTTAGGATGCTAGGCACGGATGCCGAGACTAGTGTAGATAGTAAGCTGGGGGCCTGAACGTGGATGCGAGGGCATTCGTCCAATTGGCGGCGTAATCTTTGAGATGTACATGTCTTTACAAGTGGGCCGTAGTGGCCAGGGTACAACTGGTGCACACCACGGGACAATTCCGATGTGATGATCGGTCTCCGGGTCAGTGCGTGATAGACGAACACATATGTGTTTTGCAGAGGGCCCCTCCCGTGGCGCAGGTCATGGTGGCGGTGTCGATCAAGGGGGCTTATGACTGGACGACTGGAGCGATGCATCGATCCGGTGTCTGGGCGAGGGCCGGACATGGCTCGAGTAGAGTAGTCGAACGTGGCCTCGTGACTGCAGGAGAGCGTGACGTCATGGTACGTGCGTGGTTGGAACCGACGGGCACGCGAGGGGGAATCTCGGCATGAGGGGACGTTCGCCCTTGTCATAATGTCTCGCACATGGTGGGTGTCAACTCGTATGTTACAGCTAAATACGGCATGAGGGGAGTGCAAACGACATACCCCCGGCATACTAAGCCGACGAACAAGTCACCCACACACAATTCTCCTTAGCTCGTTGTCCGGAGCCGCTTGAAGAAGGCCGGATGTCCCGGGGCTTCTATGTGCCTTCCGTATGTTGTGTTGGTGACTATCTATATATCTCTCTACCCCTTGAGCTTCTAAGAGGTTTTTATAGAGAAGTTGAAGGGGTTTAGGAGGGTTGGGTTGATAGGGTCAAGCCATCCTGCGTAAATCCCATGAATAGTGTAGGTTTAGGGGGGCTGGGTTGATAGGGTCAAGCCAACCCCCGTAAACCCCTCACGGAGGGTGTTTTTCGTAAAAAGAGTGGGCTGGGAATGGTTTAGGTGGACCAGCCTCAGGGGGTGACGCTAGTCGGCCTAAACCCACTCCCCTGGGAGTTTAGGTGGACCAGCCAGGGGGGTCCAGGCTGGTCCACCTAAACCCACCCCAGGGGGTTTAGGCGGGCTGTGTTTGGCTTTTTTTATTTTACAAAAACTAATTTTTTTTAATTGAATGGAAGGGGTTTACGCGGGCTAGCCCAGGGGGCGGGGCTGGTCTGCGAAACCCCCCCCAGGGTGTTTAGGCGGATTGGCGCATAGAGAGAGAGGGGGCGGTCCCCACCCTATAAAATCCAATTTATGACCTATTTTCTTCCTAAATTGACTAAGAAGAAAAGGACGGTTATACTGGGAGGATACGTGGAGGCTTGCGGAGGTTTATGTGCGCATCGACTTGCGGAATTCCCGCGTGCTGTCGCTTTACGCTCCTGCGTCCACGCGTTGACTTCTTGAACTGGTACAGCACACAAACCGCGTCGTAGGACCGCAAACTGGATGAACTGAGGCTGAGTGGGGTCGTGGGACCACCAGGCTGGAGGCAGGGTGCGACCCCCGGGGAGTTCACCCTCCCCGGGGCGAATTGGCCTCGGGGTCCGTCGTGACCCCGAGGGATGGCCCCCGGGGTCTCCTTGTGTCTTCTGCGAGTGTCCTTTAACGGATGTGAACCTTTGAGAAACTGGGATGGGCCCGTGGGGGCTGTTGTTCTTCGAGTTGGCATGGTCGCTCGCGAGGTGCTCGGGTAAATGGCCGACACCCCCCGGATTGTCGAACGACTCGGGTAGATGGCCGAGGGGCCCCGAGGTGGGCCTTGGGTTGAAGAAGGGAGCTCGTGGGAGCTTAGTAGACGCATCTTTGAGATGTGGGCCGTGCCTCGAGCTACGTGCCATGTTTCATGGCGGGTTGGCTGGGTAGCCTCGGGTTGGCCCGAGTGCTAGAATTAAGTGGCTCGTCGCCACGTATTGGAGGGTCGGGGGTGGCCCCGACTTGCTGGGGGGTCGTTGTAGGACCCAATTAGTGTGCGGGAACCACGGGGTGGCCCGTGGTTTGGTGTAGAAGGGTTGGAGCATATGCGCCCACCAGGATTTCGAAAAAATGCCGAACACACGTGTGTGAGCCGTATGCACGTGCTGGGGGCCTCCAGAGCCTGCGGTTGATTTACTTAGGTCTCCCTTTGACCATGGAGGGTTGAAAGGAGCGTCCCGTGGTGGGCCCGCGGCCCTTTCACTGGGTGCCACATGGCGTGGCTTATCGTCGGGGCGCTCCCGGGTGGTCCCGGGCGGCCATGTAGGATATGGGCAAAGCCCGTATGTGAGTGGCCAGGGTTGCCCCCGGACAGTCGCTTACGTAGTCGCGCGTTGCCGCGAGCTGGTCAAGGCCTTTGTAGGGACCCGTAGGGTTGTAGAAAGGGCTGGATGGCCTGTGCCTTGAAGGTGTTCGGAGAAATGCCCAAACCCTTATTCCTTGTTATTTTGCCGGGAAATAGTCCGGGTACAATAGTCCTACACGGGGTTCTGTAGGCTAATCAGCCAAAAATCTGAGTAAACCGTAAAACGCATTCCGGAGTCCACGAAAATGATCCAAAACTCACGGATCCTGATCTGAAAAATATCTAAAAAATCTGGAACATCACATTCTATATGAAAAATATATTTTTATAATTATAATTTTTTTAATAAAAATGTATATAGAAATATTTTAAGATTTTAAAAATATAAAAAAAATAAAAAAAATAAAAAAATCATCCCCACGATCCTCAGAAAATGCACAACGCGCCTATAACGTCATGGAGTTGGAACACACAACGTTTTATCCGACACGGGGTTTCGCATGCTAATCAGCCAAAAACCCGAGTAAATCGTAAAATGCACTCTGGAGCCCACAAAAGTGATCCGAAACTCACGGATCCTGATCTGAAAAATATCCAAAAAATCTGGGACATCACACTATATATGATAAATATATTTTTATAATTATAAATTTTTTAATAAATATATATATAGAAATATTTTGAGATTTTAAAAATATATAAAATATATAAAAAAATCATCCTCACGATCCTCGGAAAATGTACAACGCGTCTATAACGTCATGGAGTTGGAAAACACAGCGGTTCGTACTACATAGGGTTTAGCAGGCTAATCAGCCAAAAACCCGAGTAAAGCATAAAATGCACTCCGGAGCCCATGATAGCGATTCATAACCCACGGATCCTGATCTAAAAAATATCTAAAAAATCCGGAACATCACATTCTATATGATACATATAATTTTATAATTATAAAATTTTTAATAAAAATATTTTTAATATTACAAACTAAAAATTTAATAATGATAAAAGTTATTAAACACTAACTTTCAAGATTAAGAGAGAGAGAGAGAGAGAATAATATTAATTATAGTAGAGAGAGAGAAGTGTAGCATTAATTAGGAGAGAGAGAGAAGAGAAAGATATAGTATTAATTAATGGAGAGGGAGAGAATAACATAGGTTAACCCACCTAAGGGGGTAGGTTTTGAAATCAGGGATAATCCCTGATTAACCTATTTTTAAACCTAGTTAACTGTAACTCTCAATCAAAGTATAAAAAGGATTATCCCTGGGTTAACTTTGGGCTAACCAAGGGATAAACCCAAATCAAAGTGAGGCCCAGAGAGGTAGATCAATTTAACCCATTTAGTCATATGACTATTTTACCCTTTCTCTCTCTTTGCATTCTCTCTCTCACTCTCTCTCTACACTCTCACTCTCTCTCTACTCTCTACGTTCTATCTCACTCATTCATTTATTAAATAACTAAAATAATAATTATTTATTTAAAATAATTATTATAATAAGTTGATATCTATTTCTCTCTTTCTCGCTCTCTAGATTCTCTCTCTCATTTATTTATAAAAATAAACAAAATAATAATTATTTTATTAAAATATTTATTATTATTATTATTTGATATCTATTTAATTCTCTCTACTTTCTCTCTTTCACCCTCCTTCTCTCTCTAATTTTTCTCTCTCATTCGCATTTATTTATTAAAATAAATAAAATAATAATAATTTTCATATTATAATAACTATCACAATAATAATTTAATATTTATTTCTCTCTCTTTCTCTCTCTACATTCTCTCTCTCACTCTCTCTTTCTCTCTCCCACTCTCATTTATTTATTAAAATAAATATAATAAAAAATATTTTATTAAAATAATAATTACTATACTAATAATTTGAAATTTATTTTAATATCTATTTGAGATATTGTTTATTAAAATAAAATTATAATAAGGTTGGGATGAGAGAGGCATTTAAGTCGATCTATAGAGTTAACTCACTTTATATCTTACAATACGACCAAAACAAGTTGAATAAAATAGGAGTTAACCTCCTATGACCCAAAGAGATAATCCATTACTTATCAAAGTAAATGAGATTAAGTGAAGGGACAAATTAACCCACAAGGGATAACCCTCATTTTAACTATCCCTCTATCAAAGAGGGGCAAAATAGTTATACCATTCCCCGAGAATAACCATTTAATCCAATCAGCACTGCCTTTGTGTATCTATTTTGAGTAAAGATAACAAGATCTCTTTGTACAGAGATGTATTTCCCAACCAATAACCCATCATTCTTACAAGAACATTACCGTGCTATCGTGCCACCGCCCCACTCTTGCTGTCCTCTACGCCCAGCACTATCGTGCCACCGCCCCATACCCACTATCCTCTGCGCCGCTAAGATAGATTTGGAAGGGGAAAGCAAGGGTAGGCTGCCTTCAACACTGAGAGAGAGCTCTGCCACCGTCGATAAGAAGAAGGGAAAATGCGCACACTCACACACACACAGAGGGAGAGAAACTTACTGGAGAATGAGGCACCAGCGGCAAAGACGTAGAGGAGGAATATAGGCGAACCACCGATGGGGTGGAGGAACCACCGGCATGGGGAGGGGAAATTCAGGAACGTCGCATGTGCAGAGGAAGAAGGGCAGGGAGAAGAAAGGTCAGCTGCACGTGGGTTTTATTTTTTCCCCTCTTTCGGCGCGGGGAGGCTAAAGCCAAGAACAAGGGCGGGGAGAGGAAAGGTCTGGCGACCAAAGGTGGGTTTTGCTTTTCTTTTCCCTCTTTTGTCTACCAACTACAAGAAGCATACTTATTTTGACTTCCATTTTAATAAAAATTATTGAGATTAATTTTATAGATAGATGTCTCAATATTTATTTTTTGACTAGTGGTTGTCCATAACATTTTGATTATAAGAACATGATCTGACTGCTATGAAATTAAAAAATATAAAACTTCTTGAAAATCATGATAAAAATTATTTTTATATATAATGTTAATAAAGGTCACTCCCCCTGTGGGAGCAAATCAAGATTTTGGAGGGGATTTTTCCCCTAAATCTTGGCAAAAACCTTATATATATATATATATATATATATCATGAGGGGGTTTTTTCTCTTAAATATTGACAAAAATATTATATATATATATATATATATATATATATATATATATATATATATATATATATATATATATATATATATATATGATCAGCTGGTGCCAACACCAAGTAACCTTTTTGTTGTGTCCCTTTGGTTTTGATGATAGCAAACACTATAAGTCATCATGTGTTTTCATGAAGATTTATAGATTGAATGATATTTGCAACATGCATCTGATTATGCATTCAGTTATTGCATTGTGCATTAATGAGGTTTGATTGATGTGCATTGTTTGTTGATAAGAATGTCGACTCTAAGAGTCGACACTGGGTCGGTGCATTTCATGATCATACACATACAAGTCCAAGCATACCTTGTCCGAGCATGTTTGTGTCCTAAGTCCTTGCATGTTCTGTCTTAGGATTTGCATCATGATCTGTGCACTTCTATTGAAGTCAGTGCAGTTCTAGTTGATTGCATACTCATCTCAGTGCACACTTAAGTCCATGCTAGCTTTGCACTTGGTAAACAAAGGTCCATGCAAGTCTGCACATGTATTGCCTATTGTTGTTGAAGACGGTGCACGAACTACGTCTCATTCTGCGTCTCAATGCATGTCTGCGTCTCATGATTCGTCTAAGGCATATATTAAGGTCGGTGCAGGTTGTGTCTAAAGCAGACACACGGTCGGTGCATGTCTACGTCTAAGGCATATACATAGTCGGTACATGTTTTACATGTACGCATATAAGGTCGGTGCAGGTTTGCTGCTAGCATACTTAAGTTAGTGCATACCACTGTTCCTATGCATATAAAGGTCTGAGCATCTTTTGTCTCATGCACTTGCATCTCATGTTGCGTCTCATTTTGCGTCTCACGCACATACCAGGTTGCATGCATTCATTCGGTCGGTGCAATGCCTTCTATAGCACAAGCACGGTCGGTGAAAGCTTTGCCTTGTACGTATTCTCTCAAGGTCGGAGCAGGTTTTGAGTCCGTGCATGTTTCTGGCTAAGGCCCATACAAGGTCTGTGCCTTTCCTGCCTGAGCATATAGCTAGTCGGTGCATTCTTCGTGGTACACTACTTAAGGTCTGTGCATACTGTGTTGTTGCAGGCACGCATATAGGGTCGGTGCAGCCTTTGCTACAAGCGAGCATAAGTCGGTGAACATTGTATGCTGCGAACAATCGGTGCAAGCTTTGGCTCGCACGGGTCGGTGCTAGTTGCACTCTGTGCATACTAACATCGGTGCACATTCTGCCGCTTGCACACTGAGGTCTGTACATTTTTCTTGCTATGCACTATAAGTCAGTGCATGCTTTACTCTACACTATATTAGTCTGTGCAAGTTCTTTCCTCCATTACATTTCAAGTCGGTGCACATGTGTTAGCAATGCACTTCATGTCTGTGCATCTTTGGCTTATGCAAGTCAAGGTCTTTGCACATTAGTAATTCAGTCTTCCCTACAAGTGTTTGACAAAATGCCACTTGATTGTTTATATTAATAGGAACTTAATTATAGCGCAAGCACGTGGGCTCTAAGTGAGGCAGCTGCTGGGCACGTGATCCCAGAAGACTGATATTCTGACACGTGGATTCCTTGCAAAAGGGGGCACAAGCCCTACACATGCCCAAGGCGTGAGCTAGTGGGAGTCCAGGTCTGAAGCCCTATAAAAAGACATCCTCTGCGATCAAACGAAGGAACGAAGAACTAGAGAAAAGGATAAGCAGTGCCGCTAGAGAGAAGAAGAAAAGAAGGAAGAGGGTGAGAGCTGGGAAAGAAGAAGAAGAAGGACCAGTGAGTGAGCAGCAAGAAAGAAAGAGAAAGGAAGAGAGAGCCAGAGACTGAAAAGAGAAGAGGAGACGAGAGAGTTTTTCCTGAAGATCTGTTTAGTCTATTCATAGATCAAATCTAGAACGACTATGCTCATTGGAGCTTACTATTTTTGCTTTTCCTTTCCATTTTTCGGTTTCCCTTTTTGCATTTCCATTAGTGTTCTTCCGATCCTCTGGTTTGAGGTCAGGTTCCTCCTGTGGACTCAGGAGAAGGGAGACGTAGTCTCCAGTTGCAAGTAGTGGTGTGCTACTTGTGGGTTTCCCTCCGGTTTGGAGGAAGGGAGGATTGGTCCTCCGATTTGCAAGTGACTGGGTGTCACTTGTGGTTTCCCTCCTGTTTGGAGGAAGAGAGACTTGGATCTCTGGTTGCTAGTGACTGGGTGTCACTGGTGGTTCCCCTCTGGGTTGGAGGAAGAGAGGAGTGTGTTCCTCTAGGTCAAGCTGTTAGGCAGTGTCTGTTGCAGACTGAGTCTGTTGTTCTTGTATTTGCAAGGGAAGCCTCACTCCGGTTTAGAGTGAGGGGTGGACGTAGGCAGACTGGAGGTCTGGCCGAACCACCAAAAAATCTTGGTGCTCTGTGGTTTACTTTTGCGTTCTACTCCATATCTTCTACCACCCTTCGCGGGATGTTTCATGAGCGCTATATGGTTGATGGTTGTCTCACTTGACTCGTTTATTAGCCTACAACGTTATTTGGTTTGTTCAGTGAGCTTGCGTACCTTTGCTCTTATCTGTTGTTATCATCTTCTTCACTGAGTTAGAAGTTTGATTGGTTGACCCGTTTGGTGACTGAGTGTTGCTTAGTTGGCAATATTTTATTTCCGTAATAGTTTTTTAAAGGGGATTCATTCACCCCCTCTCTGAATCCGTGCCTCACACCTCAACAATTGGTATCAGAGTGGTTCTCTGACTGTCCAGATCCAACGATCTACAGAGGATCCTGCTAGTTTGTGTGGTGTATCGTTGTTTTAACTCTACTTGATCAGTGTTTTCAATGGATTCACTCGTGGTCTTCGATGGTTCGAATTTCAGTACTTGGTTAGGCAGCCTATTCGCTTACATGAATTCCATTGACTCTAATCTATGGAATCTTGCATCAAAAGGCCCACATAAACTGTCTCATGATCAGACCAAGTGGTCTAATGAGGATAGATTGAAGGATAGAGAAAACGCTGTGGTTCTTAACATTTTGAAGACTACCGTTGATGCTAATATGTTTTCTTCTATTTACAGGTGCTCTTTTGGGAAGGAAATTCTGGAGACTGTGATCGCTGCTCATGAGAAGCAAGGGGATCATTACTTGATGGCCAACCGAAGTGATCACAACTCTGATCAACAGGAGGAGACTGCATCTCGGATAAGTTCTGGATCTGGAGAACTATCATTTGATGATTTATGGAATATAAATGAAGAACTTACTGATAGATGTAGGAAATTAAAATCTAAAAATAAAAGGTTGAAAAAGAAATGTGATCAGATTAATTCTAATGGTCCTTGTGGAAACTGCCAAAAATTGAGAAAATCTCATGATATCTGCTTAGCCGATGTTAAGAAGAGTAAGGAATAAATTTCTTTATTGAAAAAAAAAATCAAAAACTCACAGATAAGATCTCTGAACTGGAAGAAAAACTGAGCTCAATTAATGGTGATCAAATCTTACTAAATGAGCGAGTTCAGAATGAAGAACTAATAAAAGAAAATGAAAGAATGATGGAAGAAATGAAAATTTTGAAGGATCAAAATAAAAAGCTCATGGTCTTAAATACTGTTATGGGAGAAAAATGGTTAACCATTGAAAAAGGAAAGTGTGTTGAAAATGACTCTGAACAAAGATTGAAACATGAAATTAATACACTCAAAAGTCTGAATGATGTTTTACATCAACATGTTATCAGCTGTGAATCTGACATTGCTTGTTATGAGGTTGACATTATTTCTCTAAATTCTGAAATTCAAGATCTAAGAAATTTCATGTCTAAATCTGTGAAGGATAAAGGCAAAATGAAAATACCTCTGGAAGATAATGTAAGTGGTCAAAGAAAGGGGATTTGTAACATTTCTGAAATTAAGCAAGCCAAGAGGAACCAGCTGTAGACCACTTTTATTCAAAGCTCTGAAGTAGATGGGACCTCAAGACAATCCCCAAAACAGTCTACTGCAAGTGAAAATCAAAAACCACTGAAAAATAAAAAGAACAATCTACATGCCAAGAACTTATTTGATAAAAACTATGGCAAGCATGGTCACTTCATGGACAATTGTCTTGTGCTGAAAAAGAATGATCTGGATGTTGATAGAATGCATGCTAGAAATTTTCATGCTAAGAAACCTTCTTTTGTTCAAAAGAAAAGAATTCACTGCTTTTACTGTCATGAGAAAGGTCATCTCATGCATGAGTGTAGACAAATGAAATTAGACGATCTAGCTGATGTAGGAATGCATGATAAACAACTCCATGCTAAATATCATGCAACTCCTAAAAGAAAACTTCATTGTGGCAAATTGGGCCACATTGCTTCAAAGTGTTGGCATGCTAAGGGAAGAATACTCAACTCCAAACCTGCTAAAATCCCTGCAAAAAGACATGCATTTTATGAGAATTTTAACAGAATGAATTCTTCATGTTTTGAATATGGAAAGCATGTCCATACAGTCAAGCACTACTGGCATGCTTAGGAAAATAGATTGAATTCTAAATCTATAAAATTTCCTACTCTCTATGCTGCTGCTAGAAATAATTTGATAAACAAAATGAAAAACACTTCATGCTTTGAATGTGGAAGGCAGGCCACAAAGCTGCTGATGGTTAGCTGGCTAGATTTAGTAAACAGAATTTTCACTCTGCTAATGAATTTCATGATTACAGTAATGTGCATAAAGAGAGTTTTAAAACTGCTGGAACATGCCATTACTATGGACAGTTAGGGCATTCTATGTATAATTGTCATCTCCTGTGTTTTGATGATAAACAAGCTGAAAAACTATTGAGAACACATGTTAAAGGTGTCACTGTCATTTCAGGACCCAAGACATCTTGGGTGCCTGTTTGTGTAAAATAATTTGCTGTTTTGCAGGAGTGCTAATGGGGGCATCTCTCGCCCTTCACATTTTTTCACAACTTCGATTGCTCGTAAGCATAGCTCCATTGTGTCCGTTATATTTTTCTGAGTCGAGTCATGTAATTTTCATATTTTATTTGAGTCATGTCATTGTAATTTTCCTTTTATTTGAGTCAAGTACCTAGGTCATTGAGTCATCTACCTAAGTTAAGTGTCATAGGGTTTATTAGTTTGGTTAATGGGCCCAATTCAAAGGGCTAGGCCCAGGGGCGCCCCCCTTCCCCCTTGGTTATTTGTCATTAGTCTTAAAGTCAGGGACTTATTGTAAATTGTGAGATCCCTATAAATAGGACCCCACTCTCTCCATTTTTAGTTAATGAATGAATGAATATTTGAATTTTCTAGTGTCCAACTTAAATCTTCTTCTTTTGGTGAGAAGCCAATTGAGTGGGTGAGAAGCCCCTATCCCCCCCTCTCTCTCTAGGAAGCCATTTTCTCTCTCCTCCACTTTCTCTCTCTAAAACCTACACTAATTTCTCTCTCCTCCCCTCCCAACCATCTTTCTCTCTCTTCCCCCCCTCCAATAACTCATCTCCAACTCCCCACCACCCCACCTTAACTCCACCCCAGCCCCAAGGGAGATTCCACCACTCCCCACTCCACCCTCCAACCACCAACCACCCACTCCCCTTCCCCAAGCACCCTCTCATCTCCCAAGGGAGAATTCCCCACTCCCCAAGCCCCCCCTTTACCTTCCCCACACAACCCTTCCCATCCCTAAAGCCCCCATTAACACCCCATTATTCCATTTTCAAACCTAGGAGAGAGATCTCTCCTTCCCTCTCTCCCACCCATCCAAAATTCGCAGCTCCTCTCTCACCCACTGTAAACACCCCATTCCATCCCCCATTCTCCCCTTCCCACACCTTGGAACACCCCCTCCCAGATCCCCTCACAACTAGAGGTTGCCCCCATACACATCCACCTCATTTCCCCTCCCATATACCCCATTTCCCCCCATCATCTTCAACATGCAGTTCTCAGTTCGGGGGAAGCAGAGAAGCTGCAGATTGCAAAGGATGTCCCATCATCTTCTCGACGAACCTGGTGGCAAGTTCTATATTGCTGGAAAGATCGTCAAGTCAGCTTCGCAACCGTGGTGGTCTCGTCCCCGTCTAAGTTTGTAGCTGCCCAGAGGAGCCATCTTCGCCGGACTGCACTTCTTCCTCCTGACAGTCAACCTGAAGCAACATTCAGAGACTGCCACGGCCATGCTTTTGAGGATCTAGAGGCGAGACTTGTCTGGGATCTTCTACGACGAGCCTACTTCGAGGAACAAGAAGTGGAACCCCGTTCGGCATCCGGAGCTAAGATTTATCAATTTTCTCCTCTAGGTGCGCAGTTCTGTATCCTCTGGAATAGAACCGAACCCTGTCCACTGTTCGAGCTCTCCCCGTCTTCTCCGACACCCCCTGGTGTCCCCGTTGGTCTCGTTTCGAAGAGGACTCAACAACGGTTCCAACGACTTTACCCACGCCTGATTCACAGAACGAGAGCGCTCGTGGCTGCTTCATCTTCTTGCTGATGTGGTACCGTAGCTGACAGAACCAAAACTCAGGGACCCTATTCGCACGTCTGCCCCGACCAGTACCGAGTTTTTTAAATTCCCCAACAATTTGGACGATCTCCTGGGTCAACTACGAAGATTTTCCAGCTGGTTTCGTCGACATCGGAGCTCTGGAGTGGCCGTTGCGACAGCAACATCAACCGTTTGTCCTCTATTCCAGAGGGCGGGCTGAATCGACAACTTTCTATCATTTAGCTCCTAGTTCGCTTTTCCCCCTCCCCGCTTGGCCGGCTGAGCGCCCCTCCCTACGTGGAGGTATACTTTGGTTGTAATCCAATTCCCCACCCCTAGTCCAACCCCCTTGCAAGGGGCGTAGTGCATGTAACTTGAATTTTCAGGTTGAAGCTTCATCGGCGCGGCGTGCGGGTGAGCCCACACTTCCTCGCTCGCCCTCGTCTCCGACCGGGATCGGTGTCTTCACACCGGTCAGGTGAGCTTCAGTTACCCCTTGCTGGTTTTATTCCTTTGCTGGTTTAGTATTGCTGCTAGTGCCGTCGGATGGTAAGCAGTGCCCGATCCCGAATTACTTATGTGTGAGAGACTACAGCCGTCAAGTTGTGAGTGAGCCATTACATCCCACACCCTTGGCGTGATGGCCGCCCCCGAAGGTGGGCATCCCAGGGCCCTTAGGGGTTCAACCTTAGGCTAGTGTTGGAAGCAAATTTTGTATGCCAAAAAAATCCCGCCAGGGCAAAAAGAACCCGTCCGGGATGAGAGGGACCCGTCCGGGGTCGGGAGGACCCGTACGGGGTCGCCCGGCCCCGGGCGGGTTGGAGCGCAGGCAGGCAGGGCCTCTCGGGGCCGCGCGGCCCCCGAGGTGACCTCCCCGGGGTCATTCGACCCCGGGAGGACCCACCCGGGGTCAAACCACCCCGGGCAGGACCTGCCCGGGGTCGTTTGACCCCGGACAGGCCCGCCCGGTGCCCGCGACCCCGGGCAAGCCCGCCCGGGGGGTCGCGACCCCGGGAAGGTCCCGCCCGGGGGTCGTGACCCCGGGCAGGACCCACCCGGGGTCCGCGACCCCGGGGTGGTCCCGGACCGGCCCGGGGACCTCCCACCCCGGGGAGGTCCCTCTCCCGCGCGCGGATACTAAATAAAATTCAAAAAGTGACCTCCCCGCGGTCATTTTCATCCTGTTGGACCCGTACGGGGTCGAACACTCCCGGGGAAGTTCCCCACTTCTATAAAGAGACCCCCTGAGGTCCCGAGAGAGGATAGGAGATCTACGATCTACACACAAGCTACAACCTACGGAGCATTGCCTTGGAGTATTTCGTTCGTTTGTTCGTTGTTTTGACCTGTGAGGGGTAAGTCCCCGGGTCTTGTGTATATGCCCCTATGAGGGTATTTTTGTAATTTCACCCCTCAGTGGGTCATGTTGTAAGTTTCTACGCCCCGGGGGTCCAAAGAAGAGGAGAGACGGAAAAAACACACAAGGGACAACCTACAGAGCATCCAACATTCAGAGCTTTTTTTTCGTTTATTTCGGCCCGCGTGGGGTAAGTCCCCTGGTCTTGTACTTATTCCCCTACGAGGTATATTTACATTTATGCCCCTCAGCGGGCTATGTTTGTAATTATGCCCCTCAGCGAGCTATGTTTGTAAGTCTTTACGTCCCGGGACGACTAAGTCATGTATTTCTGCCCTTATAATGGTAAAATTATAAAAATGTCCTCCTCGGGACCGTAAAAGACCCAAGTCATGTAATTTGAAGTTATACCCTGCGACTTTTGTAATTGGGGCTACGCCCCTATCTCCCGCTCCAACGCGGAACTCTGTATAGTCGACAACTCGCCGACAACCTTTGTACTCATTTGGAATACAAGAGCACTCAACATGTGTTATGTATGTCATCGGGGAAAAATTATAAGAAAACCCTAACTTTTATAAATTTGTGCATATGCCCCTTCTTTGGCAAACCTGACACACATGAGTCTTTTATGAAGCCAGTGTCACTCCTTCAACCCAGAGATGTTGTCAGCTCAACCGGACACTCAGATATCATCCCAACCCTAGGTCTGTGTAGGGTACGATAAATTACCAAAATACCCCTGTGACCTAGAAATAACCCAGCAGCCCCTAAAATCCTCCAAAAAAAGCCTCAGCGCCTTGGGGAGTTAGGGACCCGATCCTACTTCCATTCCAGCCCAGAAATTTCAGAAATACCCCTAGGCTGGTAATATTACTAAAATACCCTTGCGGTGGTAAAATTATCGAAATACCCTCAGGGTCCAGAAAACTTCTCTCTACTTCAAGAATGTCTATGGTTTCCGCATATTTGCGCTTCCATTCCAAAATCTTAGGATTTTGCTCAGACCTAGCCCTAATTCGGTCGTTTCTGTTGGTCGGTGGTGAGTGAGTGGACATCATGAGCTCTTCAAGAGAGTTTGCCCTTAACATCAGAACCTTGTAAAAGACTTTGGAGATTTCTTTGACAGTCAAACAAAGGTGTTCGGACGTTAGGCCGATGTAAATCAACACTGATTACGGTTAGTGGGGAGAGGTCCAGCACTCGAATCTAAATTATCTGATACTATGCGCACACACGGAATAACTCTATCTATGCAGAGGAATGTGTCTTTTCAAAAAGAACATTTATTTTTCCCACGTGAAAATATTCCGTGTCTCACAGACTTGCACGCCTGGTGGGACAGCTTCCCGCCTTTCTTCTTTCTGTCAAAGAAAGTCATTTAAACCTTCTTCAAGGTTCTAATTGCCCCTCTTCCTCTTATATGACGGGAAGAGGAGGGCACACCTCTCTATTCATTTGAGAGTTCTTCGTGCATCTGTACGCCACTCCTTTTGTGCTACGCACCACCACCACCAACACCAGCAGCAGCGATGGCAACGGTCACCTACGGCCCCCAAGTCATTGCCGACCATGCCAGGTTCGGATACCTGGCAACTCCGATCATCTTTGGTGACTTCCCAGCGGTGGTCGGCTCGCCCTTCTTCTTGGGTGTGGTGCCAGTGGCTGAAGTCAGTTCAGCCGCTCCTATAGTACCAACAGTCGCTGAGGGCGTCAGGCCCTCTACTGTAATAACTGGCAGGGTCAGTCCGGTCAACAAGGCCACCATTGGGGGTATCAGGCCCTCTACTCCAACAACTGGCCGGTCCACCCGCCCGAGAAGACAGTAGTCGAGGGTGTCAGGCCCTCAACCTCAATTGCTGGTCGAGTTCGCTCGACTAAGAAGACAACTATCGGGGGTGTCAGGCCCTCAGTCTCAACAACTGGCCGGATTCACCCGGCCAACAATACAATCGTCGGGGGTGTTAGTCCCTCGGCCCCAGCCACTGGCCGGGTTAGTCCAGTTGACAAGGTCATCTCTGAGGGCGTCAGGCTTTTGGCTTCGTCGATTGGTCGGGTTCACTTGGCCAAGAAACCAATCACTGAGGGTGTCAGACCCTCTACTTCATCAACCGGTCGGGCTCGCCCGGTCAAGGAGAATGTCACGTCCCGAGAGTGGAAGATACCCTGAGATGCGTGACGAGTTTATATCAATCATGTCAATCAGAGTAGTAGTGTATTCGACACCAAAACAGAGATGCGCAAAAGTAAAGATAACCCAATCCTTTATTTCATAATGGATAGACTATTACAAATCCAATACTCTATTCAATCAAAAAGGAAAAGTACATAGTTGACTCAAGAAAATAGGAAAAAGACTAGATGACACTTGGAAAAGCTCTAGCTATTTCACTCTTGACTTTCCCCATCAGATTGACCGTCTTCGTCGGACTTACCTGAAAAGTAAGGGACAAACACGGAGTGAGCGAACGCTCAGTAGGAAATTATATCTCAAGCGCTAGCAAGGGATTTAAATAATTACATCTTTCATGTATGTACTATAGCTATGCATGCTTGTATAAAATGACAAGGTAGAAAGAGAGTATAGCAATAAGATAGCAATTTGAACAAGCCATGAACTTTCAAGAAAAGCTAACAAGATATTCAAGCAAGAACTTTTAACAAGTCATGTCAAGAATTTGGCTATCATGTTTCAAGCAAGCAAGTAATAACCCTTTCTCGGGTCACGCAATTCATGTCGTGTCAAGTACGAGTCAAGTACAAGATTTGTGTGGAATGTCCAATCACGCTAGTCATGCACTCGGTATAATGCCAGATACCTTATCATTCAACTCCCATGGGCACAAGTACTTTCGGGTGCTCCTCCCAGGACCAGATCGGGCCCTAAATGCGCAGACATTTATCATGTATTTTGACATCCACTCTTGTATATATATATAGCCAATATGGAATTTCAACAATTTAAACTTGTAGACAGGTAGGATAACTTTGAGAGAATGGAGTCCAAAAATACGACATTGGACATAGATAGGCGATAACAACGGTACAATCACGATGAACGATGAAACTAGGTGGAATTAGGTTCCCTTAACTCGGGTACCATGACAATTGAGGTCCACATGAACAGTATATCAAAGGCAAGATACCCTCATTCTTATTATAGAATTGAGGTCCACAAGAACATCAACAAATGGCATGATATCATCATCCCATTAAGAATTCTCATGATATACTCTTTGCATATCATAAGAGCCGGTATACCATGTTTCTTTAGAGTGACATGGCATTCAATAGTGTAATGGGTTTTTAGGGTACAACCAGCTCAGTCGGCCTTGAGGGAATCCAAGGCTCGAGAAGTCTTACGGAGGTCTCTATGACTAACTCGCTAGTCCAAAGGAACGGAATGTCCAATGGAGAGCTTGTATGTCAATAAGAATTGAGGGTGATCGATAAAACATCATGAAACGTGGGACTATACTCACGGAGTGGAGATATAGTGCCGATATACATATATATATATATATAGATATACTGAAACCATCGGTTGTCAGAAACAGGTAAAAATATTTTTACAGGAAAATAACGACTTAAGTAAAGTCACTACTCAAGTAATTAACGCCTTCAGTAAGGGCATTTATCTATTTTACAGTTTTGCAAGATTTCAATATTTTAGTATTTTACCAAAAACGCACCCTGGTAAGGGGCGTTTATTTACAAGTTGACGACGTATATAGTGGTCGTTCATTCTTTACTTCTATTTTTACAGTATATATATATCCAGAAATTTATCAAAAACACGCCCTGGACAGGGGCGTTACTTTTCAATTCACGCCCTGAACAGGGGCGTTAGTCAAGTGAGAGATGACCTATACAGGGTCGTGAATTCAAGAATTTTCAGATTTCAAGTATATAATTCCCAGAAACAAGAGACATGGTCATGACAGGAAATTTATCGGGATTCAAGTAAATATGATTGTACACTGATTTAGAATCATGTTTAAGTGAATATTGGATAATTAACATGGGTAATTAACAATTGAGAAAATTGACGTCCGTGTACCGGGCGTCAAATCTGGAATTGACGACCTGGTCATGGTCGTTTATTTCAAGGTAGCGCCCTTGTCTGGGTCGCGTATTAAAGTATCGCCCTTGGAAAGGGCGTTTCTTTCCAACAATAGAAACATTTAAAACTCGCGAAAACTATATGCATGAACTAATATATATGGTTTAACATAGTTATTATGGTGATTTGGGCTACAGTGCTTGAGAAAACCTACCTTTTGATGAAACGTGAAAGATCTGGTGAAGAGACGATGCTCTGTTTGTAACAGAGTGATCACCGGAAGAAGAAGATGAAGGAGAAGTTGCAGATGATGTACGTGGATGAAGAACCCTCAATTCTTCAATCGATCGGTTTCACTTCTACAGGCAACCTGTAGAGGCAGAATAAAATGAAGGTATTACTCTTCGTAAGAACTAACAGAAGGTAAAGAAGGAGAAGAACTTACCCGTTCTTCAGATGACAAAAGCTTTCAACCTGGAATCAGAAGAGAATGAAGAATCATCAGTATTCTTCACAATTTGATAGACAGATTAAAGGAAAAAGAACATGCTGTTGTGTAGTGGACAGCGGATCTAGAGGGGAGGGGTGAATAGATAAGCCCCACTTTTCACAATGCGGCCCTCTAAACAGCTAGTTAAAATGAATTGCAGCGGAATAAAAACTAGCTTCCAAGAATGCTATGATTCACTTAGCAAGATAAGCAAGATATATAATAATTCGATCCTAAGCATGCACCTAGAACGATTCAATCACACAAGCAAACCACGCTAGACAGGATTTTTAAGGTGGTTCAGACTGAATCCTCAGCCCTACGTCCACCCCTCACCAAAACTCGATGAGGCTTCACTTGTGCAGCGCACCAAACCGCAAATCGGAAACCACCGATTACCTTCCTACTCACCACCGGTAGGGATGAATCACACTTTCAATGTTTAAACAATAATGAAAATGAAACAAGATGTGAATGAACTAAAACAAGAGATTGAGTTATGAGTGAAAATGAATTGGCCCTTGTATGGAATGTTGATCAGCAACAAGGCTCCTCTTAGCTTCAACTCAATCTTCTTGATTCACCCTTGATTGGATGAATGTTCTTCACGGAGTACTGTTCACGTGAACAGTACCTCTTCCTTCAATTCTTCTCTCTTGATCTTCTCTTTGAACTTCTTTGAATGAATGAAGGAGATGATGAAGCTACCTTGAATCTTGATTGCTTCTTTAGCTTCTAGGAGTTTGAATGCTTGAAATATCACCTTGAATGAACTTGAAAGAACTTGAATGGATGAAGATGATTTCCCTTGATAGTGAGCTTCAATGGATCCCCTTGAGATGATGAAGAGGATGGAGGATGCAGCTTTCTCTTCTCTTGGCCTTGATCTTGATCTCCACTTGAAGAGCTTGAACACTTGAGGATGAAGATCTTCTTCACGGAGTACCGTTCACTGCTACAGTGCTCCGAATTCCTCTCCCTTGAACACACTCTAGCAGCCTCCCTTGTAACCCTCTTAAAGCCCTTAGGGTTTTCAACCCTCTTGTATTGATTTTATAGACCTTGAATGGTCTATAGACAAGCCTCAGACCAGATCCACAATTTGTGGGTGATTAGGTGACTTTAGGATTAAACAAATCAAGGTTGAATGGCCCTTTTCGAAGTTGGAAACAAAGTCAAAATTGAAGGCTCGGGGCTGGCGGTCGACCTACAGCTTCTGGCGGTCGACCGCCACTGTAAAACACTATAGACGGATGATCCCTGGGACTAGCGGTCGACCGCTACTGGCTGGCGGTCGACCGCCAGCTGAAACACTGCAGACTGGCCATCCCTGGCTGGGGCGGTCGACCGCCCCTGTGCTGGCGGTTGACCGCCAGCTGGGCAGAGCCCGGGTCACCCCGGGTCGGTCCGTTGGCTGCACCAGCTCCGTCGCTTGAGTCCGTTAGCCGCCCGTTCATGTTTGTGGCATCGACCTTGATTGTCTTGAAGTTTTATTACTGAGT
This sequence comes from Amorphophallus konjac, assembly GCA_022559845.1. Taxonomy (NCBI): domain Eukaryota; kingdom Viridiplantae; phylum Streptophyta; class Magnoliopsida; order Alismatales; family Araceae; genus Amorphophallus; species Amorphophallus konjac. The sequence goes on from CM040121.1 coordinate 139,186,868, forward strand.
CTTCAAGCCAAATTTTGTTCCGGGGGCTCCGCGACCTGACCGCGCAGGTCGATCCGCGTGCGAGGGCGCAACATTGAGCTTTCATGTGCATATCTGTCATAAACACAACAGAACATATGTCAGTCATATAAGAGTGAAAAACAACAATGACGAATAGTGTTTAGCCAGTATCAAAACCAAGAATATCACAGAACACATATGACCATAGAATGATGTCGAATGACCCAAGTGACCATATGAAAACTCAAATAACCACAGGGGCACAACACATGCTGTTCTTTACGTACCGTAGCAGCAGCCGATCGATCAAATAGCTTCAGGGTTCGATCGGCAAGGGTTTTTATAGGATTTTGGAAATCCTAATAGGGTTAGTGTTTGATTGGAAGTAACACTTCCGTGATAGAGTTATTACTACATTCGAACTCTTTCTCATAGTTATCAACTTACCCTGGATAGACTCCTGGGTCGAACGAAACTCAAACTGAATTAGCGTCCTAAGTAAGGGCGTCGAATTTAAATTGACGCCTTGTCAGGCGTCGTTACTTGTTGAAACGCGTCCACTCAAAGGACGTTATGCAAACTTGCCCTTTTTATTTATTTTGGTCGTTTGAAATTTGACGCCTTGACATGTGGGCGTCCTTTCTTCAAAACATGCCTTAGGTGAAGGCGTTTGTAAAGTAGCGCCTATATCTGAGGCGTTATTTTCATCAGGGTTTAATTATTTTTATTCCAAGCTCTTTCGTTTATTTACTAAATCTTTTAATCTATTTTGATTTATTTATTCCTTTTAAATTTATCAGGGTTGCTACACCCTCCCCCACTTAAAAAGAATTTGGTCCCCAAATTCATAGCATATATTTACATATGGAGAGTGTAGAGTTCATACCTTCTAAAATAACTCTGAAAATTGTTTCCTCATAGATTCCTCGGTCTCCCATGTAGCTTCATGTTCTGAATTCTTATTCTATTATACTTTTAGCATGGGAATAACCTTATTCCTTAGGGTACGTACTTCTCGATCTAGTATTCTTATGGGCTTCTGCTCATATGTGAGGTCTTTCCGGATTACTAGATTTCCATGCTCAATAATATGTGATGGATCATGCACATACTTCTTCAACATAGATATGTGGAACACATCATGTACTTTGGACAGTTGAGGTGGCAATGCGATGCGATAAGCAACCTCGCCAACTCTTTCTAGTATCTCAAAAGGTCCGATAAATCTTGGTGTAAGCTTACCCTTAACACCAAATCTTCGTATTCCACGTCCAGGCGATATCTTGAGAAATACATGATCTCCAACTTGGAATTCAAGATCTCTTCTTCTTGTGTCAGCATAAGCCTTTTGTCTAGACTGAGCAACTTGCAGTCTTTCTTTGATCAATTGTATCTTCTCGGTAGTGTCCCTTACCATTTCTGGACCTAACCGTTGTTTCTCTCCAACTTCGTCCCAGCATAAGGGTGATCGACAACTCCTTCCGTATAAGGCTTCAAAAGGTGCCAGTTGTATACTTGCCTGGTAGCTATTATTGTATGCAAATTCGACCAGAGGTAAGTGATCATGCCAGTTTCCATCAAAATCAGTAATGCATGCTCTTAGCATATCTTCGACTACTTGATTGGTTCTCTCGGTCTGACCATCCGTTTGAGGATGAAAGGCTGTGCTAAAGTTAAGTCTCGTTCCCAACGAATGTTGTAGTCCTTTCTAAAAATGAGAAGTAAAACGGGGATCTCTGTCAGACACGATTGAAACAGGAATACCATGTAATCTGACTATTTCCTTGATGTATAGTGCAGCTAAGACATCAACTGACCATCGACTCTTGATTGGCAAGAAATGCGCTGATTTAGTCAATCGGTCAATGATAACCCATATTCCATCATGTCCTCTTTTTGATTTAGATAAACCCATGATGAAATCCATACCAATATCCTCCCACTTCCATTTAGGGATATCTAGAGGATGTAGCTTTCCAGCAGGCTTTTGGTGTTCCGCCTTGACTTGTTGGCATGTGAGACAACGTGATACATAGTCTGCTATTTCCCTTTTCATGTTAAGCCACCAAAAATTTCTTTTCACATCTTGGTACATCTTGGTAGATCCAGGATGAATCGTATACCTTGACCTATGAGCTTCATCTAAGACCTTCTTCTTCAATTCTGGGCAGCCGGTATACAAGTTCTATTCTTGAACATTAATCTTCCATCAGAAGCTAATTGGAAATCCGATTGTCCTTCTAATCTGCCCTTGATTTCTACTAATGTAGGATCATCATTCTGAAGTGCTTATCTTTCAGACAATAAATCTGACTGTATGCTTACATGAGATAATGTGACACATCTAGGGTCCGTGTCCATGCTTATATTGAGTTCAGAGAATTGTTCCAGCAATTTCTATTCTTGAATCAGACAATTGGCTAACAGTGCTCTCGGCTTTCGACTAAGGGCATCTGCTACATGATTACCCTTTCCGGGATGATATTGTATATTGAAGTCGAAGTCCTTGAGATATTCCAGCCATCGTCTTTGCCTCATATTTAGTTCCTTCTGTGAGAAAAGATATTTGAGACTCTTGTGATCGGAGTATACAGTAAACTGTACTCCATAAAGATAATGTCTCCATATTTTGAGTGCAAATACTACCGCGGCCAATTCTAAGTCATGGACGGGGTAGTTCTCTTCATACTTCTTTAATTGACGAGAAGAGTAGGCTATAACCTTCCCTTGTTGCATTAGAACACACCCGAGGCCAATGCCAGAAGCATCAGTGTATACCTCGAACTTTTCTCCTTCAATTGGCAATGCTAAGATAGGAGCTGTAGTAAGATGATCCTTGAGAGTTTGGAAGCTTCTCTCACATTCCTCATCCCATTCATAACGGATCTCCTTGCGAGTTAACCTCGTAAGTGGCACGGCGATTTTAGAGAAATCCTTGATGAATCGCCTGTAATAGCCGGCAAGACCTAAGAAACTTCAGATCTCGCTAGCATTGGTCGGTCTTTCCCAGTTCCTTACAGCTTCAACCTTTGATGGGTCTACAGACAAGCCATCCTTTGATATAACATGTCCGAGAAAAGTCACTTCTTCAAGCCAGAATTCACACTTGCTAAGTTTTGCATATAATTGGTTGGTCCTTAATATTTGTAATGCAATCCTCAAATGTTCCTCATGCTCTTCCTTGGTCTTTGAATAAATCAATATATCATCAATAAAGACCACCACGAATTGATCTAAATAAGGCCTGAATATAATATTCATTAACTGCATAAAGGCAGCAGGGACATTCGTTAGTCCGAAAGGCATAACAACAAATTCATAATGGCCATACCTGCTTCTGAATGCGATTTTATGAATATCCTCGTCCTTGATTCTTAGTTGGTGATATCCGGACCTAAGATCAATTTTGGAAAAGTACATGGATCCTGAAATTTGATCAAACAATTCATCGATTCTCGACAGTGGATACTTGTTCTTGATAGTGAGATGATTCAATTGTCGATAGTCGACGCATAACCTCATGGATCCGTCTTTCTTCTTTACAAATAATACAGGCGCTCCCCACGGGAAAGTACTTGGTCTAATGAATCATTTCTTAATGAGTTCATCAATTGCTCCTTTAACTCCTTGAGTTCAGCAGGTGACATCCTATAAGGTGCCTTTGAAATCGGACCAGCACCAGGGACTAAGTCAATGGTGAAGGCCACTTCTCTTTGCGGGGGTAATCCCGGCAAATCTTCCGGAAACACGTCCGAAAATTCTTGTACCACTGGAATGTCTTCTAGCTTAGCTTCCTTAGCTTCTTTAACTATGACAAAGGCAAGGAAAGATGCACATCCTTTCCTGATGAGCTTGCTAGCTCGGAGAGCTGAAATAAGAGGGGATCTGCTCCGACCCTTGGGGCTAGTCAAGATTAGTTCTGGAAATTCCTTGATTGTAACCTTACTATTGCGGCAATCACCCGTTGCCTGATACTTGGATAACCAATCTGCCCCTAGTATAACATCATACTCTTTCAGATCTAAACATATGAGATCAATAGGGAGATTTCTACCCTGAACCAATACTTCGTAGTTTTGGTAATGATGTGTAATATCAGTCTCATCATCCAGAGGAGTAGACAAAACTAACTTTATCCATTCTGGTTCTAGGGGTAATGGGTCAGCAAACTTCTTAGAAACAACAGAATGTGATGCACCAATATCAATTAAGACATATGCATTCCTGGAACAAACTTTCAATGTACCTTCCACTAAGCCGCCTTCTTCTTCTTGCTCGGTCTCCTTGATTGCATGAAGATGAGCATTCTTGGTTACTGGGCGTTTTCCGTCATCGGCTTGATTATTTAGTAGTGGGCAATCGGGAATCCGATGCTCACGACTCCCACAACGGAGACATGCTCCTAGTTTCCTCCAGCATTCTTCTGCTCTATGACCCGCTTTATCACAATGTTTGCACACTGTATTTGGAGAGGTAGTGGTGATAGAGAAGGGCTTGGTCTTCTTGAACTTTTGGTCTTGTGAGGATGCTCCTCCATTGCTAGGCCTCTTCTTGAAGTTGGGTTTAAAGGAACCTGAACCTGTAACTTGTTCCTTCTTATCCTTACCACGAATCCTATCAGACAGCTCCGTGGCATCTTCTAATAGTTGAGCTCGGCGTACTATCTCCGAGTAGACTTGAATGTCCATCGGTGCCAGTTGAGTAATAGCTTGGGGCGTGAGCCCATTAAGAAACCTCCTAGCTTTCATTTTCTCGGTGCTAACTAGATGCTTGGCATACCGAGACAATCTAGAGAATTGGGCCTCATACTCGGCCACTGACAAGGATCGTTGTTTTAATGCGGCAAATTCTGCAGCCTTCTTTTCCTGAACTCGGTCCGAGAAATATTTCGCGTTGAAGTGTTCAACGAATTCTTCCCACGAAACCTGATCTTGATTTATAGTAGCCTCTATTGATTCCCACCAGTATCTAGCATCCCTTTCTAACTGAAAAGTAGCTAATAAGACCTTATCTTGATCCGTGCATTGCATAACATGGAATATTCATTCTGTTTCCCTAATCCAGTGTTCAGCGTCATATGGATCAGTAGAACCCGTGAACTTGGGCGGGTTCATGTTCTTGAAGGTCTGATGGAGACTTCCTGCTCGTTGTCCACCTCCTTGTGTTACTTGTTGCAGCACTTGAGTCATGTTTTGCAGTGTACGCTGCATGTTACGCCATTGAGCTCGTTCGGCAGCCATTATCCTACAATTACCATAACTATATTAGTATATACTCGCGTTAAGGGCTTTTAAGTTTTTATATTAACTCAACCCTTAGTTCTACCCAATCTCACTGGTTAAAGGTTTGAACATATCCTTGGACTTGGGTTTTCCTAGGAATTGAATACCCTAGGCTCTGATACCACAAAAACTGTCACGCCCCGAGAGCGGAAGATACCCGGAGATGCGTGACGAGTTTATATCAATCATGTCAATCAGAGTAGTAGTGTATTCGACACCAAAACAGAGATGCGCAAAAGTAAAGATAACCCAATCCTTTATTTCATAATGGATAGACTATTACAAATCCAATACTCTATTCAATCAAAAAGGAAAAGTACATAGTTGACTCAAGAAAATAGGAAAAAGACTAGATGACACTTGGAAAAGCTCTAGCTCTTTCACTCTTGACTTTCCCCATCAGATTGACCTTCTTCGTCGGACTTACCTGAAAAGTAAGGGACAAACACGGAGTGAGCGAACGCTCAGTAGGAAATTATATCTCAAGCGCTAGCAAGGGGTTTAAATAATTACATCTTTCATGTATGTACTATAGCTATGCATGCTTGCATAAAACGACAAGGTAGAAAGAGAGTATAGCAATAAGATAGCAATTTGAACAAGCCATGAACTTTCAAGAAAAGCTAACAAGATATTCAAGCAGGAACTTTTAACAAGTCATGTCAAGAATTTGGCTATCATGTTTCAAGCAAGCAAGTAATAACCCTTTCTCGGGTCACGCAATTCATGTCGTGTCAAGTACGAGTCAAGTACAAGATTTGTGTGGAATGTCCAATCACGCTAGTCATGCACTCGGTATAATGCCAGATACCTTATCATTCAACTCCCATGGGCACAAGTACTTTCGGGTGCTCCTCCCAGGACCAGATCGGGCCCTAAATGCGCAGACATTTATCATGTATTTTGACATCCACTCTTGTATATATATATAGCTAATATGGAATTTCAACAATTTAAGCTTGTAGACACGTAGGATAACTTTGAGAGAATGGAGTCCAAAAATACGACATTGGACATAGATAGGCGATAACAACGGTACAATCACGATGAACGATGAAACTAGGTGGAATTAGGTTCCCTTAACTTGGATACCATGACAATTGAGGTCCACATGAACAGTATATCAAAGGCAAGATACCCTCATTCTTATTATAGAATTGAGGTCCACAAGAACATCAACAAATGGCATGATATCATCATCCCATTAAGAATTCTCATGATATACTCTTTGCATATCATAAGAGCCGGTATACCATGTTTCTTTAGAGTGACATGGCATTCAATAGTGTAATGGGTTTTTAGGGTACAACCAGCTCAGTCGGCCTTGAGAGAATCCAAGGCTCGAGGAGTCTTACGGAGGTCTCTATGACTAACTCGCTAGTCCAAAGGAATGGAATGTCCAATGAAGAGCTTGTATGTCAATGAGAATTGAGGGTGATCGATAAAACATCATGAAACGTGGGACTATACTCACGGAGTGGAGATATAGTGCCAATATACATATATATATATATAGATATACTGAAACCATCGGTTGTCAGAAACAGGTAAAAATATTTTTACAGGAAAATAACGACTTAAGTAAAGTCACTACTCAAGTAATTAACGCCTTTAGTAAGGGCGTTTATCTATTTTATATTTTTGCAAGATTTCAATATTTCAGTATTTTACCAAAAACGCGCCCTGGTAAGGGGCATTTATTTACAAGTTGACGACGTATATAGTGGTCGTTCATTCTTTACTTCTATTTTTGCAGTATATATATATCCAGAAATTTATCAAAAACACGCCTTGGATAGGGGCGTTACTTTTCAATTCACGCCCTGAACAGGGGCATTAGTCAAGTGAGAGACGACCTATACAGGGTCGTGAATTCAAGAATTTTCAGATTTCAAGTATATAATTCCCAGAAACAAGAGACATGGTCATGACAGGAAATTTATCGGGATTCAAGTAAATATGATTGTACACTGATTTAGAATCATGTTTAAGTGAATATTGGATAATTAACATGGGTAATTAACAATTGAGAAAATTGACGTCCGTGTACCGGGCGTCAAATCTGGAATTGACGACCTGGTCATGGTCATTTATTTCAAGGTAGCGCCCTTGTCTGGGTCGCGTATTAAAGTATCGCCCTTGGAAAGGGCATTTCTTTCCAACAATAGAAACATTTAAAACTCGCGAAAACTATATGCATGAACTAATATATATGGTTTAACATAGTTATTATGGTGATTTGGGCTACAGTGCTTGAGAAAACCTACCTTTTGATGAAACGTGAAAGATCTGGTGAAGAGACGATGCTCTGTCTGTAACAGAGTGATCACCGGAAGAAGAAGATGAAGGAGAAGTTGCAGATGATGTACGTGGATGAAGAACTCTCAATTCTTCAATCGATCGGTTTCACTTCTACAGGCAACCTGTAGAGGCAGAATAAAATGAAGGTATTACTCTTCGTAAGAACTAACAGAAGGTAAAGAAGGAGAAGAACTTACCCGTTCTTCAGATGACAAAAGCTTTCAACCTGGAATCAGAAGAGAATGAAGAATCATCAGTATTCTTCACAATTTGATAGACAGATTAAAGGAAAAAGAACATGCTGTTCTTTACGTACTGTAGCAGTAGCCGATCGATCAAATAGCTTCAGGGTTCGATCGGTAAGGGTTTTTATAGGATTTTGGAAATCCTAATAGGGTTAGTGTTTGATTGGAAGTAACACTTCCGTGATAGAGTTATTACTACATTCGAACTCTTTCTCATAGTTATCAACTTACCCTGGATAGACTCCTGGGTCGAACGAAACTCAAACTGAATTAGCGTCCTAAGTAAGGGGGTCGAATTTAAATTAACGCCTTGTCAGGCGTCGTTACTTGTTGAAATGCGTCCACTCAAAGGACGTTATGCAAACTTGCCCTTTTTATTTATTTTGGTCATTTGAAATTTGACGCCTTGACATGTGGGCGTCCTTTCTTCAAAACACGCCTTAGGTGAAGGCGTTTGTAAAGTAGTGCCTATATCTGAGGCGTTATTTTCATCAGGGTTTAATTATTTTTATTCCAAGCTCTTTCGTTTATTTACTAAATCTTTTAATCTATTTTGATTTATTTATTCCTTTTAAATTTATCAGGGTTTCTACAGAGAATGTCCTCAAGGGTGTTAGACCCTCTGCTTCAGCATCTGGCCGGGTCCATCCGGTCAACTCTCCAATTGTTAAGGGTGTCAAGCCCTTCATCCCGACAACCAGCCGAGCTCCCTTGGCTGCTACGCCAATGGCCGAAGGTGTCAGGCCTTCTGCCCCGGCTATTGGCCTAGTCTTCTTGGTCAATCAAATCACTGCCGGCGCCGCCCCTGCTCAACAGGGGCAACGCCGCCGCCGCAACGGTGCCAAACCTACTACGGCCACCCTCAGGGGTGCTACCCCTGCTCAACGAGGGCAACGCCACCGCCGTCAGGATGACGCCATGCCTATGACGGGCGCCACCACAGTCACCCCTGCCCAATGGGGGCAACGCCATAGCCGCAAGGGTGCAAAGCCCGAAGCGGCTCTCTCTCGCTCCAGCAAGACTGTAATCGTCAGAGATATTCGCATCCGACTCGATGGAGGCGAGCCGATCCTACCACGGGATCGTCATGTCCCGACTATTTCTACTTCCAACCGCTTCGAGCCCCTCTGACAAGTCCGGGAGGAAGGAGCGAAGAAGAAGAAGTCTGCCGTATCGGCGGCAACCCAGGGCCTTTTGCAACGGCCCAAGCCACGAGCTCCCCGTCCAAGGACAGGGGGCAACCAAGTAGGGGAGCGCCAGCTCCATCTAAAGAAGATCTGGGTCACCAAGGAGGAGGCCCGAATTATAAGGTACGCGAGGGCGGAGGAGCCTTTCTGCATGTTGGATCTGCGACGAATGCGGAGTCTGACAAGCACTGAGGCCTAAGTCTCTCCGAGATCTACAAATCAGCCCCTACGGGGGCAGAAGCGCCGTGGAGCTGGCAAGAAGGTGCGGCCGATATACCCGTGGGCCAATTCCACGCACACGGAGGAGGATCGCTCTCCTCAAGCATCTACATCCTGAGTGTCGGTCTCTGACAGACTTGGGAGGCCGCCCAAGCCGGAGCGACAACCGCCCAAGAAAAAGCGGGTGGTCGAGGTGACCGATGACACCGTCAAAGTGTTCACCTGTTACGCCACCTCCGGTGACAAACAACCCGAGAACACCTCGGGAGAGCTTGACCAACCCATTTAATATTTAAGGAGGTGAAGGCCGGTCTCCTAGATTCTAGCACAGACACAGTAGGCGCCGGCCGCCGGTACATCTCAGCCTGAGCCGGCACGGCAAGAAGAGCGCCAGGAAGACGTCCACAGTGTTGATGGGGACAGTCACTCCCGGCACGAAGAAGAGATGTGGGAAGAGCCACAGGCCCCCACATTGGATGAGCTTCGACGGGAGAACCAAGAGCTCAAGAAACTGCTACAGTCGCTCTTGCTCGAAAAGGAGGTTCCTGCCCCGCCTCAGGCGGCACCAGCTGGAGCGGATCAACAGCCTTCTCCTGTTCCAGCAGCATCCAACGCTTTCGCCACTGCTGCAAGACTCCCACTGGCTGTGGACTTCGAAGTCCCGCCGCGTGAAGCCAATGCGCGGTCGTCTTCTACTCCTGCCGCAGAAAGCCTCATGGCGCAAAAGTAGATGATCGAGCGCATCGTGGAAGTAAAGTTCGCTTAACATGGTGAGGGTGTGGCTACCGTTGATTTGTACAGCGTGCCATATCCCCTCCATCATCAATTCAAGAAGCTTCCACCAGATTGCCCGAAGGCCTCGAAGCTCCAGAAGTTCAACGGGCAAGGCTCTCTGCATGAACACCTGGCCTATTACATGACGGCCATGGGTGAATTAGCCCTGGAAGAGGCATATTTGCTGCGGTATTTTACCACGTCCTTGACTGGCACCGCCTTCCAATGGTATTCAAGGTTAAAGCCTAATTCAGTATCTGATTGGGATGATATGCAGAAGAAGTTTATCGACCGCTTCCAAATGGTCGAACGTAAAGTCTCCTTAGCAGAGCTTTGTTCCCTTCGACAGAAGAAGGGTGAAACAGCATTAGACTTCATAAAGCGATGAAGGGACGTCAGCATGCGCTGCGATAATCCTCCAACGCCTGAAGATGCAATCACCATCTGCCGCAGGGGTCTCTTGGCAGAAGTCAGCGAAAAGCTTCTGGGCTCCAATATCAGAAGCTTTGACCAGTTGAACACGGTGGTGGCGAAAATTGAGATGTTCTGTTCCGACCACCCTACACAAGCTTCTGCCAAAGGCAAATCCTCCAAAGACCGTCTGGCTAGCGGCAAGGAGGTAAATGCTGTAGATTTCTCCCCGACCAATGGAGAAAAGGGAGAAGGAAAATCTAAAGGCAATGGCAAGAAGCCTGATGCCAAAGCAAGCGCGTCTCAGTTAGCGGGGAACATGAAGACGCCCTATTCCTTCAGGAAAGAGCATACTAAAATGCTCTTTGATCTATGCATGAAAGAGCAGCTCGTCACTCTGCTAGATCCGTGGAAGCCCGCGGAGGTGGATAAGACAGAGGATCCTACCTATTATGTGTATCACCGAAGGTTGGGTCACACCATTGGGGATTGCTATGTTTTCAAGAATATAGCAGCAGAGCTCATTCAAAAGGGCTTGGTAAATATGCTGGGCCATGCAGTCGACCCACCCCAGCCTCATCCCTGGAGCCAATCGAACCGGTCAGCTAACGTGGTCCATATGGTGGCGATGGCTTCAAGCTCCAATGCCTCCGAAGCCGGGCCCTCAAGTCGACAGCCCAATGGTGGTCCCAGAGCCAGTCCTCCATTCCCAGAATGTTTAGCGCTGCGGAGGACCATCCGGAAGATCCAAGGGGAAGTCCGGCAGCTGCAACTAGAATAGAGGCGCCTGCTGTAGTTCCTGGAAAGCATTGATTAGCAGTTGTCCACCTTCCCCTTTGGCCCATTTGCGAGGGGGTTAGCTCCAGTCTACATACGGGAGGCGGGTGTATCACCCGCGGGTCGGGCTCCGCTCAGGGGCTGGCTCTTTGAAGAATCCTCAGATTCATCCGAAGACGAGGAGGACTCACCGGAAGGTGAGGAAGCTCCACTTCAAGTTGAGCTCCCGGAGAAGTTATATTCATTCCCTTGCGAGAAGACTCTGAACATCTTCTTCGCATGCCAGCTAGCAGGGGTGATAAACCCGTCACCCTTGGTGCAGACACCAGGTGCTGCTTTTCATCAGGGCTATTGCCCATATCATGAAATTGTTGGCCATATTATCCACAACTATGAGCCGTTCAAGGACCTCGCCGAAGACTTAATCAGGCGAGGGAAGGTTGATATGGGCAAATTTCTAGTCAACCCACCGCAGCCGCATGCACGAAGGAGTCTTCACTTCTCTGTCAACGTCATATATGCCTCAGCATCTTTTCAAATCCCAAAGCCACAAGAGGAGGGAGTCAGTTCCCAGGGAGTCAATTCTCAGCCACCTAAATCCACATTGTGGTACCCAGGGTGGCGACTCTCTCATCAGTGTTCTTTTTCTAAGGAAGACACTGAAAAGATTTTTGACAAACTTCTGGAGGATGGCTGGGTGCTGACACATGACCCACCATCTTATTACAATGAGACGGCCAAGAGTCACCCCCGCTATTGCAAGTATCATGCAAGGGTGTCTCACCCCACTCGGCAATGCCCAGAGGTTCAAGACTTCATTGAAGCCCTCATCTAGAGAGGGGTTGTCGATACTCAGGGGAACTCCATGACGAGGTTGCGTCTTGCAGAGGCCGCCAGGGAGACTCTCCAGCAGGTTCGGTGAGAAACTGAGGCTTTTTCCCGATTAGCCCGACCAAGTGAGCCTGCGGAAAATGATGAATTCTCATTACTCACTAGAGGCAAGGCCACCTATAAAGGGCCTAAGGTCCAGAACCCAGGAAGCTAAGCCGCGGGAGAGAGTTCCAAGGTTCGTCCCAGGTCCAATCAGCCTGGCATCATCATAAGAGAGAACTTTCGGCCAGACAACAAAGGCAAAGCCAAGGCGTCAGAACCTTCAGCCAAAGCTCCTGCCCAGTCAGCAAGGCCATTAGTCGTGGAGAGGACTCGACTTCTTGAGCCCACGAAGACCCCAATTAAGGCCTCTGTCAGCCCAGCGAGGCCGCCAATTGTAGAAAGGCCTCAGCAGCTCAAGCAAGCCAACCCACCAGCCCAAGCAAAGTCGGTGGAACTACAAAGCCCCAGAGGCCCCACTATGGACTGGTAGAGTTCCAGGAGTTACCTCCTTAAATAATTGCTCAGGCAATCAATGCCACCTTCCAGCCTCAGCCGGAGGAGGCTAATTGGACCAAGGTTACCCCCAGAAAAAGCAACGGCAATAAGGCCCCAAAGGAGCCTGCCCGGAGCAAGAAGCAAAATTCTGGGGGCAAGCGAGTCCCACTACCGAAGTAAACTCCTCTCTCTTCTCATGAGGCGGCATGCCAAAAGAAACAAGAGAAGAACCGCAGGAAGAATTTGAAGAGGAGATTGAAGAAGCAAGCCGAGCAAGCCACTACTATGGAGGCTCCTAAGGAGTCAACTTCTCTACAAAGACTTCAAAAGCTCAT